>PVKE010021353.1:0-26285 GCA_004027555.1 Craseonycteris thonglongyai | reverse complement strand
GTTGGTTGCTGGCAATGAGTACAAATACATATATTGTTATGTCTCACTCAACAAGAAATATAGAATACTTAAATAAAATTATGTATATTTAAATATGCAATTAAACAGAAAAATGCATCTATAGTTTGCACCCACCTACTTCTCTTCATGACAAGCATATCAAGCAACTGAAGCGGCTTCAGAGTCATTTTGGGAGTATAACCTCAGATCTTATTGCCCTCAGTCTACATATATCTATAGTTTTTCTCTCTGGGCTAGAATGGATATCATTCATTAACCTAGCTACCCACTTATGCATTCATATTTACTGAGCATCTATATACTTGTAACAAAAGGTTGGGGGTGCTACTGGCACCTAATGAGTAGAGGCCAGAGATGCTGCTATATATCTTACAATGTACTGTCCTCTGTAACAAAGACGCATGCAGTACAAAATGTCATTAGTGTTAAGGTTGAGAAACCCTAATCTGTTATAATTGCACATTCATCTTAATTTTTTTTGTTTCTATAAACTTTAAAGTTTTGGAGAACAGGGGCTGTGTCTTATCCAACAATGTCTTACAGTTCTTTCCCTTCCATTCCATAGCTACTGCTGTCACCTTCACCATTTCTCCCATAAATGACTCCTTGCCTCTAGTCTTTCCCCTTTACAAGTCTCTGCCAAACTTTTTTAGAACGATTTTTCTAGAACATGTATATAAACAGGTCACAAGCTCTACTTGGAACCCTGGCATGGCTTCTCACAAAATCCAGAATCCTTATGTCATTGTAAAGCCTTCTCCATTTGTTTCAGCCATACATTGCATATTTCGTCTCATACTTACACTAGAGCCAGACATGACCTCTATTAAACCCTGAGGCTTTGTGCCGACTTCCTCCTATGAGCTTATGCTCTTACATCTTCCATCCTCTGTTCATCTGGAGGATCACATTCAAATTAGGTTCAAGCATCTTCTCTGGAAAGTTTTGTCAGTCTTCTCTCCCACCTAAACTCAGATAGAAACGACCACTCCTGGTTTGGTGCCCAACATGTACCTTATAGAAGTTTCTGTAAGAGTATCAAAAGCTCTTGATGACATGCATTAGTTTTATAGGTGTCTCTTCTATTAATCTTTCAGTTCCTTGAAGATAGGGGTTGTTGTCGTTGTTCTTGTTTGTTTTGTTTTATGTTTCAATGAAACATGGCTCACATTAGGAGCTCAGTAAATGTCCATTGAATGAATTCAGCCCAAGCCTCTATTATTACCAATTAGGAAATAAGGTACAGAGAAGTTAATGACTTACTTGAGGTCACTCACTTAATGAGAGGCCAAGTGGGGAATAGAAGTTGCTGTCTGGCTTTAAACTAGGACTATTAGCACTATCCCAGGCACCTTATCTGTTTGAAAAGAGGGCATCCAGGGCCCAACTGTGTAGGCCACTAACTTGCTTAACAAAGTTTAACATCAAATATTCCAGTGAATATTTGATAAGAAACTATTTTTTCTGTTTCTCTTAAAAAAATTTTTATTGTTAAATTTGTCAAGGTGACAATTGTTAGTAAAAACTACATAGAATTCAGATGTACCATTTTATAGTACATTATCTATGTGCTGTATTATGTGTTCACCACCCAGAGTCCCACCTCTACTCCTCCCCCCTCCCACCCTCCACCCCCCATTTCCAGGTAACCACTAAAGTATTGACTATGTCCAAGAAGTTTTGGGTTTTTGCTGTTGTTACTTTCAGTTTTATATTCCACATATGGTTGAAGGCATAAGGTTCTTTTTCTACTTTATTTTATTTTTATTCTGGTTGAGAGAAAAAAGTAAGCTAGATGATTTTTTTAAATGTTGTATTATTTGATTTTATTCTCACTTTCTTTTCTACTTTCTTTCTTCTACCTGGTTGACCTTACTAGGAAGCATTTACTTAGAGAGTTTCAAAGAGTTCAATATACTAAGTACATACCAGCTGAAGACAAACTGTCACCACATTCTTATTGGCTGAAAGAAAAATAATTCCTGTCTTGAATTAAGAATTTATGGTATTTCATACTTAAATAATCAACAGTAAGTAAAAATTATTTTGTTTTTGCTATTTAAAGCTCAAAAAAAGATAACAGAGAGTAATAAATTTTAGGCTCCCTTTGAATTACAAGATTAAGTTGCCTGATATGAAGAGAGTAAGTTGGTGTTATTATTATTTTTTTCTAAATAACCATGAAGATAAAATTAGCTTGTCCTTTTCATTTATGATCACAAATAAAAAAAGAACATTTAACTGGTGAATATGTTTTATTTGGAATACTTAAATAGTTCTTAGTATATAACATTAATATATGAAGGCTCTAAAGAGTCCATTAAAACTCAGGACAACAAGCTGCATTTTAATAATACAGAGACTATGCAAGATGGAAGCTAATTTCTGCCATTTAGGTAACATAAGCAAAAAACAATTTCCTGAAAGAACTGAAGCTTATAAGTAAAAGAGGTCTAAAATGCACATGTCCCACAGATGGCAGAATTTAACATCAGCCCAAACGTACAGGAAAAAGAAAAGATTAAAAAAATTCCCTCCAAACCCAGGCTTCTTTCAAGTCTTCTGCTCAAAAGAGGATCAAGGATACTAATGAATATTCAACTCCTTGTTGTGTACATGGGTGATGTTCCTGACCCACCATCAATGATGGTGAATCTGAAAAGCAAAATATGACCATACAGTAAGGTGAAGCTTGAGAGCTATACATGGAAGAAGAATGTCACATAAGTGACAGAAACTCTTGAAAATCCCTGCCCAGCATTGCAAAGAGAGCTTGTGTTTGTCTTCATCTTAGGATTTCAGAAACCTGCTTCCACCTGACCCTACACCTCCAGCCTCTATTTTGGTCTTAGTTTCAGGCAGATTTCTATTATCTGGAATAATTTCTTATGTTGACGGGTACCCTGTATATTTACGAGGACAAAGAAACATTAAGAAAAAAAATCATACTCAAGCACCTTTGAAAGAATTAAGAAAAGCATGTCAGCTTTAATTTAAAAATTTCTTGTTACTTGTCAGTTTGCCTTTCAGACTTAATGCCAGGAGGGAATAAAAATCATCATTACTCTCTAGCTGCTCAATTGCATAAATGAAATGAATAGGGGGCTTAACTCTGGTCTAACTGGCTCAATTTCTGCCTGTATCAGCAGATAGCAAGGGACTGAATAATCTACCTTCCTGTCCATTATCCCATCAAATATAAACCAGGTAGAGCTGTCCATACACATACATTCCTTAGAGAAAGGAAAGCAGAGAACAAAGGGAGGTTGGGGAAAGGGAAGCATGAGTGTATTTCTAAAGTAAACTAATTGCAGAGCCCTATCCAGGCATGACCAACCTGTGGCCCAGGACGGCTTTGAATGAGGTCCAACACAAATTCTTAAAACATGAGATTTTTTGTGACCTCTTTTACTTCTCCTTTTAGCTTGTCAGCTAGCTATTGTTAGTGTTAGTGTATTTTATGTGTGGCCCAAGACAATTATTCTTCCAATGTGGCCCAGGGAAGCCAAAAGATTGGACACTGCTGCCCCCGTAGGAATTTCCTGCCCCTCTGAGGGTAAAAGAAATGATGGTTCTCTCCCATCCCATTCAAAGCCCAGATTTCGTGTATATTTCCTATTTACATATATATCCTTTGACACTGAACCTGATACATGAAAAGTGTTTTATTATAAGATGACAGAATTTAGAAATAATTAACCAAGTCTCACTCTACTAGCTCCATGAAGAAAATGAAGACTGTCACCTTTGGAAGACTGAGACACCTTCGGTTAATCACTGGAATAGATGCAGTTATAGAATTGTGAAACTTTCCCTTTTTGGTAATAGGAACTGATTCTTATGGGAAGCTATGTAACTGACCAGTTTGAAAAAAAGAAAAAGAAAAAGATGTTACTATTATGTGAATGCTTATTGCTAGTCTAAAACTTAGCGGTGATCTGCTGATTTTTCTTTTGTAAGGCAGATCTAATTATAGTCAGCTATCTAATTCAACATTCATTAAATTGTCACTACAAGGACAAAAAGTACAAAGGGGGAAAATCTGACATAGGATAGTAGAAAGTGCATGCTTAAAAAGGGCTGGGGGAAGCCAGGATGGCTCAGTGGGTTAAGCACTCACTTTGCAGCCCCGGGGACCAAGGATTGAATCCCAGCCCCAGCCCGTGCATTTCTCTCATTCTCTCTGTCAAAAACAATAAAAAATAAATAAATATTTGGAAAAGCTGGGATGGCTCAGTGGGTTAAGCACTTGCTTTGAACCCCCAGGACCAAGGATCGAATCCCGGCCCCAGCCCATCTGACAGACCCACACGCTGCCCCCAGTTCAGTTCTGGCCGGGGCCTATGTGGGAGGCTCCCGGCCCAGTTCCTGCCCTGCGCAGCCCTGTGCCCACCTGTGGAGTCAAACTATATGGGAAACTAATGCTGTCAACTATGGAGACTGCTCTGGGCCCTCCCCTTTCTCTCTGTCTCTCTCTGTCTCTGTTTCTCTCTGTCAAAAACCAATAAAATAAATCTTAAAAAAAAAAAAGGCTGGGTTAACACTCCCACTGTCATATGGAGTCTGTGTGTAACCCTAGAGAAGTCATCTAACCTCCCCTTGTAACAAGAAAAACCATTACCGTACATCTGCAGATGATAACCGTCTTACAGGGGTGTCAGAATTGAGAGAGGAGCACTGATCCTGGAGCCAAACCACCAAGGTTTGAACTCATGCTGGCCTCATAACTTCAGTGACCTTGGGTAAGTGAGTGAACTTCTCTGTCTGAGATCCATCATTTGTAAGATGGGGACTATGTTAGAATTTGTTTCACAGATTTATAAGACAACATGTGCATGGAGTTTAAGCCCAAAGCCTGGCATCTGCAGATTTTACCTGCACCCATTTCACATATTTTACCCTGTGACTATTGTTACTATTGTTGTTCTGATTATTACCTTTATTTTGTCATCAAGAATGTGGTAGTGCTCAATAAATAGTGGCTTTATTTCTCTCTTTTATATTATCTTTCTGTCCTCCACTGAGAATTTTATGTGTTTAATACTACACAAATATTATTTGATTATTTCAGCTTTTCCTTCAGATAAATATTTCACTTGACTCATACTTATTTACGATGACTGATGATAGCAAAGGTCCTAGAAAGTTAAGGTCTAGTGAGATCTTAGAGTTCTCTATCTACTTATTATAAAGTATTTCAGTCCCAAAGTGGCACATTTCCTCAAGAAATAAAATATAAATGTATACTTCATATACATAATATTTGTATCTATTTATACTTTTATATATGTGTATGTATAAGAGGGATGTCCAGAAAAAATGCAGCCATAAATGCCTTTATTGTTCATATTACATATCTGAATACTTTCCAGACAGCCCATATACCGGTATACATATACATACACACACACACACACATACACACACACACACATATTCAAACTCCTAGAGATTTTGTAATCATGAAATTCAATTATGATATTGGTTTTTATTCTTTTCATTGTCTATTTCCTATGTGATCCACACAATTATAAATGATCACTTAGGCCTTTCTATATTATCTGTATAGTGTGGTTTCAAAATAAAATTTATTCAGCTTTCCACTGGTTCTTGGATTAAGGAATAACATAAACATTTTTATTAAAATATATTTTAGTTTGAGTAGAACATATACTTTGTTGTCTAGAAAAATACTGACAGCAATTAAAGGGCTTTGGGTTTAGGATTCCAGACAGACAGTCAGAACCCAGTGGGAGGCAGGGGATTGGCATAGCTAATATTTCTTTTCTTGTATGCGTTCTTAAAAGACTTTGTATAATAATCATCCCTAGAAAGTTACTCCCCTAGTGAAACTTTAACTTAATCCCTTCTAAGCAGGGCTAATTACAAAAGCTTCTCAAGACTGTTCTACCCAAATGGTGACTTCAGCACCTGGTAGGGCTTCATTTAGGGTGGAGGGTAAAGCAACTGGCCCTTCTCTTTCTGTTTCGGCTTATGCTTTGCTTTGCTGACCTAACACTAAAAACAGATTCTCCTTGGGAGTTTATATAGATTCTTTCTCTTGTCCTCGTACATTGGATATAATGGAACGTGTGGGTTGTCTTCATTCAGGGATAAACTGAGGCACAGGCAAAGCCTTTCAGGGATTTATCAAGTGTCAGAGCGATAGGCTGAATGTCAGGTGTCCATCCAGGGTCCATTCCACAAGGACCAGTGGACTCTGAGGTCCCTTTTGCTCCAGTGACTCTAACCATCAGCTTCTTTTCTTTTTTTTCTTAGTGGAAAACAAGGCCAAGAACCTGCCCAATAGTCCATAATGAGAAAATGTAGTGGTGTTAGCAGTAATGTGATTATGTATCTTACAATTATACATTGGGAAGAAACAATATCTTTTCAAAAATTAAACCACTGAAACTTGTGTATATTCCACTTAATAAACAGTTAGGAATCCCTGTAAAAATTGAGATAAATCTAAGACAGGTAAATCTCTCTTTTTCTCTTCCTTCCTTTTTCATTGTCTTCTAGAAAACATGTAGATCTCCCAACAGTGACAGTTAAGAGCTCACCACACCCCCTTCCTTTAGTTGTTCACATAGGCAAACATATTGTCTACTTGTAAAAAAAAAAAACTGGTTTCTTAAATAACTTAAGAGCCATTTTGATTAACTTATAATTATAGCACTAACCACTGTAGTTTAACAGTCTCAGTAAGGTGGATGGGTAAAGCACACAATTTAATCATAACAATCATGACACAGGCTCCACTATTTTCATAGCATGCTTTCCTTTGTCAATAAGTACACCTCATTAAAAATCTCAGAAGGAAAGCATGACACTATGATTAACCTCAGGTTATCTTTATAATGGCGGAACCACACAGCAAATTTCATCCTATGAAAGTGTTAATATTTAGTAACTAAAAAAAGAATACTGAACAAAAGAAACTATTAAGGTCTTTGGACAATGATTTTACAGAAAACAGATGTATACTATGAAGACTTCTGGAATTGTGTTAGAGTATTTCATGGTCCAGATGGGGTTGTTGCATTATGTTAATTATTAACAAGGTAACAAAATATTAAACTGAAATTGTGTTGGTTCTAATTGAAAGTTGTATGTCTAAACTGCATATGGAAGGTTTGGGGGCAGCTTTAGCAAGACATTTTACTCCTTTGTGTCTTCTTTTATTGATAGCAGACTCTAATGTCTTCTAAAAAATCCTTGCAATATTATCTTAGGTATATTAGAAATGAACACTTCAAATTTTCATATGGGAATATTGTGTATTACATCCTACTTGGGGAGCCTAAAACCAAAGTCTTTGCAATGAGCTTTATTTATTCAACTGACTATAAAAAAGTTAGTGTTAGAAGGGCAGACAAAGGAAATAACTTATCTTGGATTCAATTAAATTTTCAAAATATTAATATCACTTTCAATTATGTAGGAATAAAAACCTGATTTGGGGCAAGAAACTTTGTCTTTATAATAAATATTAAAACATAACACAAAGTCACCTTTACATATGAAAAAGAATATTTAAATACCTGAATAAGA
The DNA here is from genome assembly GCA_004027555.1 of Craseonycteris thonglongyai. Lineage (NCBI taxonomy): Eukaryota > Metazoa > Chordata > Mammalia > Chiroptera > Craseonycteridae > Craseonycteris > Craseonycteris thonglongyai. Next base: position 18,707 of record PVKE010021353.1, on the reverse strand, counting down.
TACCACTCTATTAATTTTATTCTGTTTGCTAAACACTTGAAATATTTTCCATTGAAATACTTTCTTAACCTAAATTATTGGTAATAAAAGAATAATAGTATTTTTAAATTTAAAAAATCCATCATGTGCAAATATTATTAAATCTCCATTTATATTTCTAAAATACAATTTCAACAATAATTTTTATTAGAAATATTTTTTAAATTATTGAATCAAAAATACCCTCTCATTATAACTCTACAAGAATCTATCTAGTTCAATTTTCATGCATGTAAAACAAGAATAATTGTTTAAATATTTGAAAACACTCCCAAAAGATAACACAGTTCTGAAGAGTGCAGAGAAACCCCAATGTCAAGAAAGGCAATTCTGTCCTTACTGGTACTCATAAGATACTAACTTAACCTGGTTCTGCCAGATTTCAGCAATTGTCAACATTTTGATTAAAGTTCCTACATTTTACTACACCATCCTTTACTTTAGTCCATTTTACTTTTAACTAGGGTGACCATGTAATTAACCATCCAAACCGGGACTGTTTTGAAATGAAATGAAAGGGGTTGCTATTAATAGGCATAGACGGAGACTCTCCCAAGAAAACCAGGATAAACAGTCACTGTAGGTACAGCCATTTTCCTTCGTAATCTTTCTGCTGTCATTAGGTTAAAAAAGCACACATGTACAGTCACCTTTTCCAAATTACAATTTCCACTTCCAGAGCACATAAGTAATGATGGGGAAGGAAGGGTGGGGCAGTAAAATCAACCACGCAGATTTCTTTCAACTTTGAAAAGAAAAAGCAGGCAAAATGGAAGGGAAAGAAAAAAAAGGAAAAGAAAAAAAGGAAAAGAAAAGAAGATCAGTTACTAGGAGGGGGTAGATGTTAAAAGAAATACACTTGGCTTCTTGCTCTCCTTGGAATCCTTAGCCTGCTAGTATAGGTTAGTAATTTGTTTTGATCAGTTTGTTATTACTATTAAAAAGTTCTGATTTCAATTTAATTTAGAAGTCACACAAATAAATCTGAACAAATATTACAAGAAGTGGTTAATTCCATCAGGTTTCATCTATGAATAATGCTCAAAGCTATCAAGGCTCTCAAGTGGCAGCTATGCTCATTTAGTCATTGTTAAGCCATCAGCATACGTTTTATAATACCTACTTTTTTGCATATGTTACAGCAGGGAGAAGATTGTTCCCCACTACTGGTTTCTAGGCTTCTTTGTGACTGCCTATATCTAAGCACCAATGTTTTAAGTGTAAGTCACAGAAAACAATACCCTAACATGACTTGAGCCAGCTAATGGCACTTGGCCTAAGGTTGACTCAGTTGCTAAAACTACCGTCATGGCTCTAAGTCCATGTAACCTGGTGTTATTTTTGACATTAATATTTTTGAAGCTAGTTCAGATAAAGCGAAGCTGCAATTCCAGAAACTGCTTAAGCTGGACTCTCACCTAGGACAGTATCATATACAGACCATGACACAAAGCCACTATCCCAGGTGACAGAGGCGAACTCTTACTATGAGTTAGAAGTGACTATCAGACGTTGCAAATACATGATAATATGATACAACAAATGTTATATTAACCTAGAATAAATGTCAAATAAATATACCCTAATTTTTATCTTCATGTAATATTAATCACTAAACAGATAAAGCAGAGGCACGGAGGAGTGATGCTACCCAATCATGGCAGCAACAGCTACTCCTTTCAAAGCCCAGATCTGTGATAGAGGTTTAAAAGTGGTAGTCAGAAAGTCTAGCTAAAGGCTGTTGGTTTTTCAGCTGTCCAAAAAATTCTGGAAGTCATTTAATATATTCTAATAAATTCCTTTCATAGTGAAAGAGCTAATGTGAATTTGTTCTGTAGTTGAGCCCTGACCAAATGCATTATGCCTTAAAGTGTGAACACAAAACTACATTTACTTACTAAAAAAACAAAAACAAAAAACAAACAAACAATATATAGTGAGCATAAGCTTCTCCTAAGAGATGAGCTTTGGTCTTTATAGTTTGCCTATTATTTTTCTCCAGTATTTTAGCAAATTGTTAGCACACCATACAATCCCCTCTCCCACAGCCCTATACCTTTAATTGCTACTTTTAAGGAAAACAAAATGATTCAAGTTGTTATGTTCTGAAATTTTGAATTAGCCATTCTTTCAATCCGTCATCTCCACCCACATATGTTTAAAACATCTAAATATAAGTAGGCCATACCATTTCCCTCCATATGGAGACTTAATTATGTTTATATGTTAATAATGTTCTTATGTGATAAATGCTAGAATAGAAAAACAAAAATTTCCCAAATGGACTTTTTCTTTGAATTGATACTTCCAGATTCAGGTTGATATATGAAGTTTCTATGTATAGTAAAAAATTCAATGAATAATATTAATAGGTATGCAAGAAAGGTAAGAGATAGAAGATTCCACAATGCCCTATGCCCCTACAGCTATGAAGGGGAGACTTGAAATCTACTTCTCCAAGTGTACACTGAGATGAGTTGGAAGTATAAAACAACTGGTGAGTTCCTGGATCCAGTAATATATGCATTTATAACTTAGATATCATATAAAGAATATAGCATTAAAAAAACTTTTTTTCAGAGCAAACATTTGATAAAGAGTTTAGGATTGAATACATATAAAAATCTCAAGGAACCACTGTATTCTCTCTCTCTCTCTCTCCCCCTGCTATTATTGAGGTAATATGGTTTATAACATTATATAAGTTTCACGTATACAACATTGTAATTTGATATTTAAATACACTATAGTGTGCTCATCACAAAATGTCTCATTTCTACCCCACACCATACATTTGGCCTGATTTATCCTTTTCACCAGTTCTTCTCTGATAATGACCAATCTGTTATCTCTATTTATGATTTTATTTTTATTTTGTTTTATTTATTTTTGTTTTGTTTTATTGTCTACTATAGTTTTATAGTGAAATCATACAGTTTTTGTCCATTATTTAAAATCTTGCTTATTTCACACACCATGAAACTATCGAGGTCCATCCATGTTATTGCAAATGGCAATATTTCATCTTATTATGATTATCTCACACTCACACACTCACACACACACACACACACACTCACACACACTCATCCACACATCTTCTTTTCTTCTTTATCAATTTATCTGTCTATGGGCACTTAGATTGTTTCCACAGCTTGGCTATTATAAATAATGATGCAATGAAAACAGAGGTTATATCTTTTTGAATTAAGGTTTTTGTAGTCTTCAGAATAATACCCAGAATTGGAATCACTGGGTCATAAGATAGTTCTATTCTTAAGTTTTTGAGGGAATGTCGTATTGTTTTCCTTAGTGCCTGCACCAATTTATAATCCCATCAACAGAGTACAAATTTCCTTTTTCTCCACATCCTCTCCATCACTTGTTTCTTGTCTTTTTGATAATAGCCATTCTAACAGGTATGAGGTGATATCTTTACGGGGGGTGGGGTTTATCTGTATTTCTATAATAATTAATGATGCTGGACATCTTTTCATGTGCTCAGTAACCATCTATATGTCTTTCTTGAAGTGCTTATTCAGATTCTCTACCCATTTTTAAGCTTGGTTTGCTTTTTGTTTTTGATTTTATGAGTTCTTTATATATTTTGGATATTAACCTATTATCAGAAGTTTCATTTTAAAATAAATTCTCTTATTTATTTGGTTACCTTTTTATTTTGCCGATGGTTTCCTTTGTGCAACAGCTTTAGAGTATGATGTAATTCTATTTGTTTATTTTTGCTTTTGTTTCCCTTGCTATTTGAATCAAGTCCACAAAAACATTTCTAAGACTAACAGCAAGGAGCTTAGGACCCATAATTTCTTCTATGCATTTCATTTGTCTATCTGATATTTATTGTTAGTGTACAGAAATGTAATAGACTTTTGAACAGATATTTATTTTGTATCTTCAACTTTATTGTATTTGTTTATTCTAATAGTTTTTGGTAGCATCTTTAGAGTTTTCTATATATAAAATTATGTCATCCACAAATAATGAAAATTTTACTTCTTTATTTCCAACTTGGATGCATTTTATTTCTTTTTCTTGACTAATTGCTCTGGCTAGGACATCTAAAACTATGTCAAATAAAAGTGGCAAGAGTGGGCAACCTTCAAAGTCATCCTTCTTTTATCATGAATAGTAGCACATGTTTTCAGCTGAGTAGTTTTATTAGCTTACTTTCCGTAAATGGAATTTTGGAGTCCAATAACCTCCTTTCACTTTGTACTATTTCATGCCTTTCAGTCTAAGTGGGTAGTGTTTCAGCTAGTAAAATTTTTTTATAAGAACGTTGTAGGTCTCTTATGGCACAACATTGCTCTACATTAAAGTAAACCACATCTACATATCTTTTGGAGATAACCCCTTCTTTATCTTTGGTTCCTCTTGAGAGGACTAAAGGCTGTACAGATACCTAGAAGCCCTCTAATTTAATTGACACAATGTATGACGTACAATGTTAAACTCTTATGTCTGAGCACTCTGATCTTTTGGTATTTTAAAGGTTTTAGCAAGAAGTTGTTAAGCCCCACTCTGCTTGCTTTCAGAGGAGATCTTAATTTTAGTATCTTTCATTACCTGAATAGGCTGATAATTTCCAAAATTATCATGCCCTGGTTCTCTTTGCTTAAAAGTTCTTCAATTTATATCTCTATTGTTATATTTTACTGTAAGCAAGAAGATATGTCTTTAACATTTTGTTTGGAAATTACTTAGCAAGATATTCCAATTCATCTTTAACAATTTCGGTTTTCTGATAGCTGAAGGAAAAAATTTAACTAAGCTTTGCCACTGTGTAAAAAAAGATTTCCATTCTTCTAGTTCCCAACTGCATGTTCTTCACTTCTTACTGGACCCCCACCAGCAGCATCTTTAATGCCCATAATTCCACTAAGAGTCTGTTCAAATGAATCTAGGATTGTGTATCACACTTTTGCAAATTCTTCCAGCCTCTACCTAATTCCTGAATTCAAATCCAATCCTATAATTTTAATTATTTGTTATGGCAATACCCCATTTCCAGGTACTTAATCTATTTCATCAGAAAGATCCTATTTCCCTTGGTTCTTGTTCTTTTCTTGGTAACTGTGTTTTTAATCACACCTGCTGTTTATATTTTTATGGTGGATTTAATGCAACATCTTACCTTAAAAGGTACAGTAACACTTTAACACAGTTCAGTAGTAGCCAACATCTATGAAGTATATATTATTTGTTTGTGTTTTACAGATAAAATGTACTGCATTAGCACCTATGTTGAATATAGACATAGCTTAATATGGTGTCAATGACTGAAAATGCAAAGTTCTCTGTACCCTTCATAGTTATCTTCAAAAGTCAGTACTTCACTCTTGAAATTATGCTTCGATTAGTCTTTCATGTTGTTCCCATTACCCGTCCTGTGGTTACTCCATCTGAGCTTACCACACAACTAATGTATAGATAGCTTTGTGGTGATCATTCATGGGACCTATTGATACAAGCTACATCCTAATACCATTTTATTTTCATTTTAATGTTGCTTGGAAACATTAGATTTTTCATGAGGTAGATATAAAGTATATGTTATGTTCAGGTCTTACAGTTATAGAAAATTGGATAATATTATTGGTTCATAGGCCTTTTTTATTCCTTAGTGAGAATTTCAAGTTCTAAGTTGAAGTGTCCTGATACAAAAATATAATTAATACATACAAAACCTTTCGAAAAGATTAATTCAACTTTTCACAATGTGAAGAAGTAAAAATCATCTTCACTAGAGCTCAAGCTATGAAAATGTCAGTCCAAAGAAAAAATCTTGAAAAAATCCAAGTTAGCAAAGAGAAAGACTTATAATATAGTTGTCATGGTAATTGTCATCTCCCAGGTTGCTAAAAGGGTATGTGTTTAGTTTAGTAAAGTGCCTCTGTATTAGTCTTTAGTATAAAAGATATAGTCTATAAATTCAAAGTTTTGAGCACTCAAAAATAATATTAGTAGATCTTGAAATGCTTTCAATAAGATGTCTTAAAACAGTTAAGCCTAATACCCATGAAAATGAACTTGTTATCTTGATATGCCTGAGATTACTCAGCTGGCTTCCTCTGGTATGTCTGTTTCTGAAGCTCTAGTTCATGCGCTTTGTCATCTTGCTCCTCTTTGGAGACAGATGCCACCTTGGGTGGGGTATGCACTGAATTCTTCTATGAGTGATACTAGTAATTGTTATATTATGAAACTCACAACAGAATTTTCCTTGCTCTATATTCTCCCCTTCGTGACATGGTTCTAATGTACTTTGGTTTTAAGTGCTCAGATGTGTTCTTTGATGAACAAATCATTTGCTATATTTGAATATGTAAAATATAAAGTCCATTTACAATAAACAGTCTGTAATATTCTAATATCTATTTATTAAAAACAAGACCTACATGTGTAGGGTGGTTTGGGAATGTGTGCATGATGCATCAAAAGCATAAATCATATATATCATCATAGTTTTGAAGCTGAATTCTGATTATATCATAAAGTTATAATAAATGTCATAAGTTCCATGTAATTAAGATTTTTGTCTATTTAACACATTTTTAAAATTCTGACATTGATCTCACTTATATGTGAAATCTGAAGAACAGAACAAATAAAACAAAAAAAATTCTGACACCTAATACCTAGTTGTTTCACATTTTGATAAATTTGGCTTAGAATTAGTTTTAATCCTTTAAGAACATGTAACTAGTTCTTATGAATTCAGAAACTTTATTTTGGGGGAAAAAAGCATTTTTGTACCCATTCTTTGAATAGATTAGTGAAATAATTTGCTATAAGAAACATTTTTTAAAGGTTAAATGCTTTAGATATTTAGTGTAAATAGGAAATGATTACTAAGGACGTTTACTAAGATTCTAAAATATGTTAAGAATCATGGTTTAATCCTTATATACGGGAAGCACATTATTTGACAATATGTAGAAAATAAATTAGTAAAACAATGTTTTAATAACAAGCCTACTTCAAAAACAAGAAAAATCTCAAGTAAACAACCTAACTTTATATTTAAAAGAACTAGAAAAAGAATAGCAAATAAGGCCCAGTGAGTGGAAGAAAGAAAATAATAAAGATCAGAGTTGAAATAAACAAGAGTCTGAAAATGCAATACAAAAGATCAACGAAACCAAGAGCTGGTTCTTTGAAAACAGAAACAAAATTGATATCCCTTTAACTAGACTCACTAAGATAAAAAGAGAAACCAAATAAGTAAAATCAGAAATAAAAGAGAAGTGGCAATAAACACCACAGAAATGCAAAGGTTTATAAGAAAATATTACAAACAATTATATGCCAATGAATTGGACAGTATGAAAGAAACAGACAAATTCCTAGAAACATATTCTCTTCCAAGGTGGAATCAAGAAGAAACAGAAAATCTGAAAAGAAGACTGATTACTACCAATGAAATAGAATTAGTAACAAAACAAAACAAAAAAATCCTACCACACAAACGTCCTGGACCAGGAGGCTCCACAGGTAAATTTTACCAAAATGCAAGGAAGAATCAACTCCCATTCTTCTCAAACTATTTCAAAAATTCTAGAGGAGCTAAAGCTCTCAAGTTCATTTTATAAGACCACAATTACCCTGATTCCAAAACTGGACAAAGGAATTTCAAAATAAGATAACTAGAGGCCAATATTTCTTAAGAACGTAGGTGCAAATATCCTCAGCAAACTACACTCAGCAACACATTTAGAAAATTATACACCACGATTAAGTGAAATCTGTTCCTGGCATACAAGATTGGTTCAATATTCACAAATCCACATGATACATCATGTGAACCACGCTTGTCCAACCTGCAGCTTGTGGACCACATAGGGCCCAAGACAGCTTTGAATGTGGCCCAACACAAATTCGTAAATATTACACCTGGAATCTATATAATTTTTACTAACCAATGCCACCCCCAAAAAAATTAACAATAAAAAAAAAGGAAACACATAACAAAAATCTTGAGTTAGTTTTTTCACAATTTTTATTTAATTCATCAACTATTATTAATGTTGTATATTTTATGTGTGGCCCAAGACAATTCTTCTAATGTGGCCCAGGGAAGCCAAAAGTTTGGACATGCCTGATATAAATAAAGTGAAAGATAAAAATTATATGATCATATCAATAAATGCAGAAAAAGTTTTTGACAAAATCTAGCATCCATTTATGATTAAAATTCCCAGCAAAGTGGAAATAAAGGAAACATGCATCAGTATAATAAAGGCCATATATGACAAACCCACAGTTAACATCATACTCAATGGGGACAAGTTAAAGGTGTTCTCCTTAAGATCAGGAACAAGACAAGAATGCCTACTTTCACTACTTTTAGTTAACATAGTATTGTAAGTCCAAGCTATAGCAATTAGACAAGAAAAATACAATAAAAGGCATCTAACTTGTAAAGAGAGAAGTTAAACTGTTGTTATTTGCAGATGATATGAAACTATATACAGAGAACCCTAAAGATTCCACACACAGAAAAAAACAATTATTAGAATTTATGAATGAATTTACAAAGTAGCAGAATACAAAATTAATAAATATTCAGAAGCCAGTTACATTCTTATACATCAATTATGAACTATGAGGAGAAGCCCGGATGGCTCAGTGGGTTAAGTGCTCACTTTGCAGCCCCAAGGATCGAATCCCAGCCCCAGACTGTGCAGACTCATATGCTGCACTGGGGTGTGTCTCTCATGTGGAAGGTCCCCAGTTCGGTTCTCGCCCCCCGGGGTTTGAAGCCTGGCCTGAGGCGGTGTGCCTCCCATGTGAGAGGTCCCCGCCTAGTTTCCGCCCTGCATGGCCCCCCCACCCCCCGACCTGTGTGGAACAAAACCATGTTGAAAACTGATGATGTACAACCATGGAGACTGCTCTGGGCCCTCCCCCTTCTCTCTGTCTCTCTCTGTTTCTGTCAAAACCAATAAATCTTAAAGAAAATAATAAACTGTCAGAAAGAGAATTTAAGAAAACAATCCCATTTACAATTGCATAAAAAACAAACAAAAAAAACATACAAACAAAAAAACCTAGGAATATAATTAATCAAGAAGGTAAAAGACCTGTACTGGGAAAACTATACATATGACACTGAAGAAAGAAATTGAAGATGCAAATAAATGGAAGCATACATCATGCTTATGGATAGGAAGAATATATTTAAAATGTTCATACTACCCAAAGTAATCTATAGATTCAATGAAATCCCTATCAAAATACCAATGACATTTTCCACAGAATTAGAATAATCTTAAAATTTATACAGAACCACAAAAGACCCCAAATAACCACAGTAATATTAAGAAAGAAGAACCAAATTGAGGGTAACAAGCTACCTGATATCAACTATACAATCAATAGAAGGCTACAGTAATCAAAACAGCATGGTACTGGCTAGAAACAGACACAAAAATCAATGGAATAGAATAGAGAACCCAGAAATAAATTAATGCCTACATGGTAATTTAATTTACAACAAAAAATGCAAGAATATACTGTGAGGTGAAGACAATCTATTCAGTAATAGTGTTGGGAAAATGTGATAGATATTCTACATGCAAAAAGAAAAGAAAAGAAAAGAAAGAAAAAAAGAACTAGACCACCTTATTATACCATATACAAGAATAAACTCAAAATGAATTAAAATCTTAAATACAGGACCCCAAACCATAAAATTCCTAGAAGAAAACATATGCAGTAAACTCTCTGACATTGTTCTTAGTAGTAATTTTCCGATATATCTCCTTAGGCAAAAGAAAAAATAAACAAATGGGACTATATCAAACTAAAAATGTTTTGCACAGTAAAGAAAGCTACCAACAAAATGAAAAGACAGCCTACCAAATGGGAGAAGATATTTACCAATGATATATCTGATAAGGAATTAGTGTCTAAAATTTTAAAATAATTCATACAACTGAACATCAGAAAACATACAATGCAGTTTGCAAATGAGCAGAAGAGCTGAATAGACATTACTCCAAAGAGGATATACACACAGCTAACAGACATAAGAAAAGACTCCCAATGTCACTAATCATCAGAGAAATGCAAATCAAAACCACAGTGAAATATCACCTTACATCTGTCAGAATGGCCATCATCAATAAATCAACAAACAAGTGTTGGTGAGCATGCAGAGAAAAGGGAACCCTTGTGTACTGTTAGTGAGATTGCAAATTGATGCAGCCACTGTGGGAAAAGGTTTGGAGTTTCTTCTAAAAAATTAAAAATGGAACTACCTTATGACCCAGCAATTCTACTTCTGGGAATTTATCCAAAGAAATCCAAAACACTTATTCAAAAAGATATATGCACCCCTGTGTTCACTGCAGCACTATTCACAATAGCCAAGCTATGGAAGCAACCAAAATGCTCATCAATAAATAACTGGGTAATGAAAATTGGGTACATATATACATGGAATATTACTTGGCCATAAAAAGAGTGAAATCTTACCATTTGTGACAACATGGATGGATCTAGAGGGTGTTATGCTAAGTATGTCAGACAGAAAGACAAACACCATATGATTTCACTTGTCTGTAGAATCTAAAGAACAGAATAAATGAACAAACAAAACAGAAAAGACTCATAGACACATAGAACAAACTGATGGTTGATAGAGGAGAAGAAGGTAGGGAGCTAGGTGAAAAGGTGAAGGGATTAAGAAATCCAAATTGGTAGTTACGAAATAGGGGGTATAAAATACCACATAGAGAATATAGTCAATAGTGTTGTAACTATGTGTAGTACCAGGTGGGTATTAGACTAATTGGAGGGATCACTGCATAAATTATATAAATATCTTAACCACTCTGCTGCAACTAATATAAACTAATATTGAATGCCAACTATAACAGAAAAATACAAATAAATAATGTTTTTAAAAAGCGAGAGGGTATTTGGGGGCCTAATTTAATACCCCCTTCACCATAGAATTCAAATTCCAAGCCTGCAAAAACAGAAAGAAAAGAAAGAAAGAAACGAAAGAAAAGAAAAGAAAAGGAAGAAAGAAAGAAAGAAACTAATTCCATCATTTTGGGACCTAAAGGCACACTCTGGAACAACATAGCATTTCTTTAAAATATCATTCAAATATGCAACTAAAGAAAGGGGTTTACCATTTTGCCTGAAAAACCATATATGAAAATTGGATACTAACAATTTTGACAATATAAATTACTTCTGCAGTCATGTCAACCAAAGGAAATCTAATGATATTCTAATCAAAGGAGTACTGCATAGCTTTCTAAGGTGGCCACTCTGACTAAGAAAATATTTATCTCAGTACATGAGTCTGGAAAAATTTATCATGTATCCATTTCTATGTCTTTGGATCAAATATTTCTGTCTCAAATCGTTGCACAGGTATACTCCTTTATATTGAAAGAATAATATAATTCCTTATGTTGGTTCTACAGAGGAGCATAGCCATTTAAATTGCTTAACAAAACTAAGTTGACTCTCCTGCATTTCTTGTTTTGTGCTATGCTGCTCGTTTATACAGCAGTTTTAAAAAAATTAATTGTTAAAATTATTGGGGTGATATTGGTTGGTAAAAATTACATGGGTTCCAGGTATACAATTCTACATTATATTGTCTATGTGTTGCACTGTGTGTTCACCACCCAGAGTCAGTTCTTTCCATCACTGTATATTTGATGCCCCTCCCTACTCCCCCTCTCCTCTCTTACTACTACACTGGGAGGTACCTGAAGGCAAGAGCCAAATCTGTATTATTTATCTTTCTACCTCCATCATAGAAACCAGCACATGGTGAGTGCTTAACAAAAGTTCCCAGAATTATATACATTCCATTTAGGAAAAAACAGTTCCAACTCCCTGCTCCCCTACATAATAGCAGTATTTAAACTCCCACTGGAGAAGAAAATGGTAAAGTGCAGCTGAGTTTCTCATAAGTTTTATGAATACATGTAGATTTAAGAAAAAAAGAAAGACAAGGTGAAAGTGACATTATAACTACACAGGCCATTTCATCATTGGATGAATGAAGACATAAACCCCAGTTGGGTTTCCCAGTCAGAATCATTTTGTGAATATGCATGATAAAACTGCATATTCTTGCAATCCTTTGGAAGCATTAAAGACTCCGGGTATATTTATTTATCAACATCTAGAAAGTGAGTTTAGGTTTGAGGATGCTGCCTTCAGATTTGATAGCTTTAAGCTAAGGGAGCAGGACCAAATGTTTGTGCAGGGTGAAGCAAGGATAAGAGATTTTGAAGTTCACTAAGCAAATTCTGAAAATATCCCAAAGCAATAATAAAATATTCATTTTATGTATAAAGTTCTTAGTTATAATGTAGGATTTTCATTTATGCCTTATAAAAGTGGGTAACAGGTATGGAATAAACATTTTTTTCTGACTTTTAATGTAATAGTTACTAATATATAAAGGTCATTAATTTTCAGATGGTAAAAGTTTTGCAGCTCTGTGTTGCATTTTTATTTTTTTTTTTTATAGCCTGGCATTATGTAAAAACATAGAATCAGATTAAAAAAAACACAAAAAACAAAAACAAACTTGACTTGTGCCCAATTGATTAGAAATTCTTTCATTTTCAAACTCACATTTCCCACTGGAATTTGAGACATATTTATGACAGATCTAAATAGCCTGAGTTACTTAAAATTCTGTATTACATCCATTACAAATACTCCTTGGGGTTCATAGCTACAAAGTCTCTTAGAATCAACAGAACTGATGATATTGTTACACTAAAATGTTACGATGAAAAGAAAAAGTTTTAATTTTTAAACATCTTTCCTCGAAAATATGCCATGAAGACAATTCACATTTTTATTACCTATTTTTTCATTTAATCCCATGATCTCCTATATCTTTTACTGTGACAAAAAGTTGACAAAGAAAGATTTCAAGGGCAGAATCAAAATAATTTCATTTAAACTACCTACTAATGAACTAGTTCTTTTTTTAAAAAATATATTTTTATTTATTTATTTATTTTGACAGAGAGAGAGAGAGAGAGAGATATAGAGACAGACAGAGAACTGAACTAGGAGAGCTCCCAGTTCAGCATATGGTTCCACACGGGCTGGGGCCGGGATTTGATCCTCGGTCCCTGGCGCTACAAAGTGAGCGCTTAACCCACTGAGCCATCCCGGCTTCCCCTACAGTTCTTATAACATTGAAGTGAGATGTATATAAGACCTATAGCATGAAATGACATTAAATACCTCTTGCAGTAAGTTCTACAACAAAGAAAAGGAATATAACAATAGTACGGCATATCATGATTTTCAGAATTATTGACCACTGGTTTATTGCTTAGACTCACTGTAGAAGTCATTATTTTATTTTATTTTATTTTATTTATTTTTTAAAGATTTATTTTTATTGTTTTTTGACATAAAGAGAGACAGTCAGAGAGAGACAGAGAGAAGGGGGAGGGCCCAGAGCAGGGTCCATAGTTGACAGCCATTAGTTTTCCATATAGTTTCACTCCACAGGTGGGTGCGGGGCTGTGCAGGGCAGGAACTGGGCCAGGAGCCTCCCACATAGGCCCCTGCAAGAACTGAACTGGGGGCACACCTCAGTTAAGCATATGGGTCTGCATGGGTTGGGGCCGGGATTTGATCCTCAGGCTCCAGGGCTGCAAAGCAAGCACTTAACCCACTGAGCCATCCCAGCCTCTCCATTATTTTATTTTATAAACTGCCTAAGTAAGACTTCATTAGAAAACACTCTGAGAAGATATTTATGGAATACTTGAAAATGTCCATTAATAAAATGTACAAGTAGGCTCAGACCATTTTTATAAGCTTATTTTTAACACACTACAACTGTAGGTTCAGAGTCTCATTCATTGAAATACAACATGCAAGCTTTTTCTTTAAGTGTTACAATAATTATAAACATTCTATCAGCAAATCACCTAAGACTGACATTTTAATTGCATTTTTTAATCGGATGGTGTTGGTTTCTCTATTCACCCATGTAGTTATAAATTACTTGTTCTTTTTTTTTTCTTCTGCAATCTTTCAAGAGAAAATACCAGATATATTGTCAACAATGAGAGTCTGAAAAAGAATAATTTTTCTATTAAAATCACTTAAAAAATGGAAATTATCATAATTTAAATATTACATTAGAGAGAAAAATCCTGATATTATTATAACATAAATTACCTATATGGAAATTTCATGCATTGGAACAAGCATGTCATAAGCAATAACTCATTAAAGAAGTGTATTTTGATATTTAATTTTCATCATTGATTAGTATTTTAAAAACTTTGCAAAGATGTTAAATTTTCCTTAACTATCTCTAAAGAGCAATATGATTCCACAGGTATCTTCAAACCACTTTGAGGTTAAACAATATGATTGCTACTATTTAATTTTCTTATTCGTGGATTTAGATTGCTAGAAATTGACTGTGCTTTAGCTAATATTATTGTCAGAACAGAAAAGAAGAAATGAGCATTGGTTGGTACTGGAATAAGACAATGTGGATTTAAATCTGACTCTGCCCTTTTAATCTGTACAGTTTTAGATACATTAATCTATCTAAGCCATTATTTCCTCACTTACGAAGTTATGATGATAATACTACCTGACTTTATAGGGCAGTATTGAGGATTAAATGAGATAGTACACCTAATGCAAATTGCACACACTCAATATAAGCTAGTGCTATTAATAGTACAATCTTCTAAGGCAGCCCCCCCCACCCCCCAATAATCTGGTTGTATGGGGTATGGTTCAGAATATGAATTTGGGTCCTTTACAATAGTTCCTGGGACCTCATCTTTTCAAAAGAAGTTATTTTTAATCCCAACAACAATGCAATGGTCGAGGACTTTAGAACAATAGTACTGTTTTATAATCTTCAGCATATCATGGTAAACACGTAGCATAATCATACCATACATTTTAATGGTACTTTATAGTACTCAGAGTGCTAGTTCAGACACTATTTCATGCAATTGTAGCAATATTTCTATGAAGCAGGCCGAGTAAATAGTATCTCCAGTTGACCCTTGATAAAGGCCGGTTGCCAATGGTTAGCTACTTGAAAAGTTCACAGGACTAGTCAATGACAGAGCTGCAACTAGAATTTAGTTCTTCTTCCTAGTCTGGAACTTCCTACACATCCTCTCCCCACATTAACTACAATAATTATTTATGGGAGTAAAAAACCACTACACCATAAATAAACCAATATTTATCTGAAGTTAAACACAAGTCTCTTTTTAGAAAATGGTTCTGTGGTAATTAATCTGTGATCAGTTTTAAAGCCATGTCCATTTAGAAACCTTTTATCAAAAACTTCCTCTAAGGACTGGCACTGTGGGAGATATCAAAGTGAACTCACAGAGCCCCTGCTTTCAGTATGTTTAAGAGCCAACTGGAAAAAAAACATGCCACAAGTCTAAATAAAACAAAAAACAGCCTAAAAGTATAGAGAAGCCCAGAAAAGATGTAAAGTTTTTAAAAAGTGAATTCCTAAGAAGGGATTAATGATGCCTAGGGAAAATAAGAGAAATAATAAACATAACTCTGTCCCAATAAAAAAACCGTCCTATTATCTAGAATTTCTAAGTTAACTGACAAGAGATAACTCTCATTGGAACCGCGAACTTCCACCAACCCTTCCTACAATTTTAAAATATTTGTTGGTAATCTTCATTGAATTCTGTTCATTGTATCTTCAAATGCAATTAACATACCAGTAGGTGTTACTGTCTGGAAAGGTTTCCAAAGTAAATAGTTTTGCATATTGTAAATATTCATTACTATATTATAGTGCTTATTTTATACAGATATTAATTAGTTGAAAAATAAAAGAGCAAGATTGTTTTTGAAGAAACTTTCTTGCCTGCTTATAAATACTATCCTTGCAAAATAGTTTCTGGAGGAAGTGTCTTAAACCATATTTCCAAAGAGTACCATAACATTTAAAATTGTAAAATGTCACTGGGCCTACAGACACCTTCTAAGTTAGTCCAAAAACATTTTATATTCAGCAGCACAAGGAAATGATAATTTCTTCTCATATAAGCTACATAATTGTGAAGTGATTTGTCTTCCACATTACATATTTTAAGATGTAGATGACGTGATGTATTTCAGGCTCCGTATCTGTTGAAACAGTGTCTCTTACAACTTAAATATAAAAAAGCCCTTTTCCCAATTTCAAGAACTTTTGGTACATAAAGGAAGGATGTTTAAACATGTTTAAAATACACACACTGTTTTCTTTTTTTAAATGCAATGTATTTTGACAGGAAATGTTAGTAATAGTATTTTTTAACATATCAATATTTTAATTCTACCTCAGCCTACTTCATTTACCATTCTTAGGCTGACTACATATACTTCATGATTCTTCTTTCTGTGGTGTCTATTTTCTGATTAAAATAGAACATCAAGACACACTGCTTCCTTTGCTATTTCATCTATGTCATATGCTCTAGTTTATAAACCTATCCAAGTTATGACCATTTGAAGAGTCATTGTCTATATACAAAACAATGGAAAATTTCACTAGAATCATCCTTGTTAATAAGTACATTTTTGTAAATGAAAGAGACCAAGATGTAATTTTAGATTTGAAGTGTATTTGTGAGTAGTCAGTCATGAAGGTCAGACATAAAAGCAGTCATTCATATTGGATCACCACAGTGAGCATCATACTCCAGTGTTTAACAAACAGAGTGGGAAGCTGGGATAGCTTGGCAGATTAAGCGCTTGCTTTGCAGCCCTGGAGCCCGAGGATTGAATCCTGGCCCCAGCCCATGCAGACCCATATGCTAAGCTGGGGTGTGCCCCTAGTTCAGTTCTCACTGGGGCCTATGTGGGAGACTCCCGGCCCAGTTCCTGCCCTGCACAGCCTCATGCCCTGTGGAGTGAAACTATATGGAAAACTAATGCTGTTAACTATGGAGACTGCTCTGGGCCCTCCCCCTTCTCTCTGCCTCTCTCTGTCAGTCTCTCCCTCTGTCAAAAAACAATAAAAATAAATCTTAAAAAAACAAAAGCAAAACAAAAAAAAAGAACAGGGTAGAGTAGGTTCCAGTGCTTGTAAAATATGTGCATTGGCAGGCTCCTATATGAATACTTATTGAATGTTTTGGTTCAATGTGAAAAGTCAAAAGTCAAAAATCCTTATCCCTTAAGATGCATTTATTATCAAACAAACTTAATAGTTACAGGGAATAATACTACTTCCAGTCCTTTAGTATAATATTCTCAAGTTAATTAACTGGTTTTACCCAGCAAACACCTGTTATTAGAGGCCGGAAGCCTCTAATGTCCCAGGAAATCAAGGCAGCAAACACAATGAGAAAGCCAATACTTCTCCATGGGAATTTTAGCCTGAGACCTATAAAATCTTCTGCAAAGAAAGTTAATATCTAGGCAAAGAGGGCTTTTTAATAGCAATAAATTCTGAAATGATTTGTAAACCATCTTTGGAAAATAAAGGTCCACCATTTTGGAAAACTGAGTAGAAATTAATTTTTGTGATAGCACAAAAGTATTCCTAGCTGGTAGTTAACCAATGTGTGGAAATAAACTAGCCTTATCTGTCAAAATTTATACAAAATTACCTCTGATGTGCTGATCAGAGTTGATCAAA
The DNA here is from genome assembly GCA_004027555.1 of Craseonycteris thonglongyai. Lineage (NCBI taxonomy): Eukaryota > Metazoa > Chordata > Mammalia > Chiroptera > Craseonycteridae > Craseonycteris > Craseonycteris thonglongyai. The sequence goes on along the minus strand of PVKE010021353.1, from coordinate 1,003 downwards.
TAATCAATGAGTAGAAAACATGATTCTACTAGTTGTGTAGCTGATTGCTTGAGATCAGAATTTGAAGCAGAATTTAAATAGGATTCTCCTTGTTCAGAGGGAAAAAAAGTACCTTGTGATATTAAGCACCTCCTTAATAGGTGTCTAGAGATTAGGACTGACCAACATCACACACCTTTTCAAAAGCCCTTGTCATTATTGTGGGGCTGGACAGTATATTATCTGTGTTTCACCAGCACTTGGGTGTACAGACATTCTTGAAATGCCTCATGAGACATTTGGCAGTATAGCATTGCCTTCAGAAAGTATAATTTCTGCTTTCTGATTCTGCACACACTTCTCTTTTACTCAGAGAAAAAGATTTTCTACTTTATGTTTAGGGAGCTGTTTAAGTCTACAGCTTTCTAAACTCCATACTGGAGCTTAGGGAGATGTACTGTCTATAAAACACTCAAACAATATGAATGTAATAGCTGCCCCATGTCAGTCCAGTTTTTCATTTTTTTCTGTTTTTAAAGGAGTTTCCTTGATTAAATATACTATTTTATAGAAACTATTCATGTTTCTTTCTCATTGTAAAAGGGGTACAGCTTTATCATAGAAATTTTGAAAAGCACAGGAAATGACAAAAATGAAAATCTGTATTTCCACCACTTGGGAACAACAACTTTTGACATTTAGGTATTGACTGCATTTTTACAATTTCCATAGATTCCAGGCAGAGTAAAATCTGGATGACCTGAAGGAAAAATGCCCACCCTGGGCACACTCTGGGTGGGCACATGCCTAGGAGACTGTGTGCAATAGCATCTACTGGGCCTTAGGTCTGCCTCCTTCTGAGATCTGTGGCTTCTCCGTTGATACCTTCTACTGTTTGCATATCTAGATGTACTGACCCAGATTGTTTGGTTCTATCTGCACCTTGGTTTCTGACTTGTACAAGGAAGAGAATGTAGGTATGACCATATTTAATAAGCAGACATGTGTGTGATGTGGGTCAATA
>PVKE010021352.1:0-26606 GCA_004027555.1 Craseonycteris thonglongyai | reverse complement strand
TTTACAGAAAGAATAACGTTTAATGCAGCCTAGCAAATCTGTAGAAGATGAGAAAAGCTGTTAATCACGAGAATAAACTTATTAAATAATCATTGAGTCAGTTTCTTATTCAATGGCTTTGCTTCTTTAACATGTGATTTTACTCTGATTCCCATCAGCCAAAATTTGACCAGCTTATAAATTGCTTTCAGTTAAACAAAAGTGAAATAAGTGCCTAGTTATACAACTATGACTAGCATAAAGGTGAATCTCTATGTAGTATAAAACACAGTTTGTATTTGAAGAATTGACACATGGATGCTTTATGGGAAGTTTTTGGCCAGAGATTAGAGGAGATTACCATGTCTTTTCAAGGCTTTAAATTAATCAGCAGGTTATTTTATAAGATGTAATACAATTAAATAAAAACAAACAAAAAACCTCACCAGCAAATGGCCAATAAATCAATGAATTCTAACCAATTATTACTTAATGGTATATGAAATAGAAAATATAAGTTATGGTCATATTATTTGGATTTTTTTTTCAAAAGAGATGACTTTCTGGTGCCTTCTTTTTGATAATTGATTAGAATTAGCCCTGGTTTTTAACTACTTGTAACATTTCTATAAACAGTAAAAAAGACCTTCATTAAATTAGAGAACATGGATTAATAAGAGTTTTATCCATTATCTAACTTCATACATGAAACCTGGTCACTGAGTCCTACGGGGCACGAAAAAGTGTATATACCATTTTCATATTTGAGACGATTAATACTGATGACATCCAATTACGATACTGACAGTTAGCTCTTCTGTATTATTTAATGAAAATGTTAGAGGCATGAAAAATTCCCATGATAAAGAGCAAGATACAAAGACTTTTCAGTATTTCTCAATTTTTTTTTCTTTTTATTACATATAAATTATGTTTTAAACACGGTCCAGCATAAGTTTTGCTGTACTAGAATCTCCAAGTAACCATATATTAAGATCATCTGGGGAAGCCGGGATGGCTCAGCAGTTTAAGGGCTCACTTTGCAGCCTCCAGGACCAAGAACTGAATCCCAGCCCCCAACTGTGTGGACCCATATGCTGAGCTGGGGTGTGTGCTTCCTATGCGGAAGGCCCCCAGTTCGGTTCCCACCCCTTGGTTCAACCCCTCCTAGAGGGGGCCTGCCCTAACCCAGTTCCCATCCTGCATGGCCCCCGCCCACCTGTGTGGAACAAAACCATATTGAAAGCTCATGACATGAAACTATGGAGACCACTCTGGGCCCTCCCCCTTCTGTCTGTCTGTTTGTCTGTCTGTCTGTCTCTCTCCCTGTCAAAAAACAATAAAATAAAGATATTTTTTAAAAGATTATCTATTTTAAAGATGAAAGAAAATTATTACATAACACATGGTCAGAAGACTGATGCCACAGGATACAACTTTCGTAAAATTCTCAGTATGGTCAGAATATATTTTATTAATTAAAATGATATGTTCTGAGAACATAATGTGTTTCAGGTTACATTCTAGCCAGTGGTGTCCAAACTTTTGGCTTCCTTGGGCCAGAATGGAAGAAAAATTGTCTTAGGCCACATATAAAATACACTAACACTAACAACAGCTGATGAGCTAAAAAACTGTAGATAAAAATTTCATAAAGTTTTAAGAATTTGTGTTGGGTCTCATTCGAAGCCATCCTGGGCCACAGATTGAACGAGCCTGGTCTAGACACTCATAATATAGTGATAAAAGAAAATAAGTGACATTGTCACAATTTTCACGAACTTTGTGGTCTGCAAAATTTAGACCAAATAAATGTGGTACAGGCAAGAAGTGACCAACATATTTTCTGGATCAGTTCAATACAATTAACAGCTTTTTCCCCTCCAATGAATTTGATGTTAAGAAACTGAGATTCTACTGCTACTGTTCTCCTACTGTCCTATTGCTTCTAGATAACCAGATTGCAACCTCTGGAGGAGTTTACTTTGTTCTTTCTTGCCATACTTCCTCTTTAATCTGGTTCTTGAATTTACTTGTTCCTTTTTGCCTTGGTTCTTAATATTTCTCAGTTGTCTTCTGAAGCCACATGAATAAGCACTCTGTGGTAGGCAGAATTTTAAGATGGTCTCATCATAACTACTCCTTGGTGCACACACCTCATATAATCCTTGCCCCTCTTCAATGTGGGTGGGTTTGATGTAATCAAGTAAGCCTTTTAAAAAGAGAATGAGAGGTCAGAAAAGAAAGAAGCTAGAGAAATGTTAAGCTCTCCTTGTGACATGGAAGAAGTAGACTACTGTGTTCTAGAGAGAGCCACATGTCAGGAAAGGTCAGGCAGTATCTAGGAACTGAGAGTTTTCCTAGATGATGATAGCCACCAAGAAACTAGAGACTGCAGCCCTACAGCTGCAAGTAACTTAATTTTCTATCAACCAAGTAAACTTGGAAGAGAACTGTAACCTCCATGAAGTGCAGCATGGCTGACACATTGCTTACCGTCTTGTGAGACCCTGAATGGAACACACAGTTTCCCGCTGCCTAGTTTTCGAGACAGTAAGTGGGTATTTTATTAAACTGCTAAATTTGTAGCAATCTGTCACACAGCAACAGAAAAACCCCTGTCTGCCATCGCCAACTCTGGCTCCTGAAAGCCTGGCTTGGGCAAACCTTTAGGCATCCCAATTTCCCCAGATGTTTTGGGGAAACATCTAAAAAAGAGATGTATACATTTTGAGTAAGTGTTGTGGGTTGAAATGTCCCTCCAAAATCCTGAACAAATAAAACAGAACAGAATCTGACTCATAGATACAGAAAAAAAAAAAAAAAATGATGGTTGCCAGAGGTGAAAATGGTAATAAAATGGGTAAAAAAGGTGAGGGGAAATAAGAGGTACAAATTCCAGTTATAAAATAAGCAACAGGTAATATAGTCAATAATAACCTAATAACACTGTAAGATGACAGATGGCTATTAGATATAGTGTGATGATCACATCATAAGGAATATAATTGCAGAATCACTAAAACAGCACAGGCCCTGAGTGCCTAACACTGAAGTAAAATAAATAAGGACTATAACCCAACTGTCTCCACAGAACAGAAGGCCTAATGTTCATGTCTATGGGACCCTGTAGGCTATATACTAAGTCTGTGTATCTGACAACTGATAAAAGAAAGGTTTATTCACTTTTGATCAAAAAAAGAAGGATCCCTTTTCCTGAAGCAGTCATCCTTCCTTGAATAGAGTTTGAGAAATTCTAACTTTTACCTCTTCTTGGCTAAACTCCCTTCTCTCGCCATTATTGTTTATTATAAGTTTAGGAATGATCAATACAGCTTAATCATGCATTATTTTGAGTTCTGCTATTTTGAATCTTGTGGGGGTGTCAATTTTCTCTTGGTTTTAATTTTGTTCTGTAGTAGTAACAATAGAAAGGTCTGGTACTCGGTTCAAAAACGATGATCATATTAAAACTTCCGATTCTTAAACATTACACAAAATTACCATGGGTTTTTATTTACAGTATGTTTTCAACATAAGCTACCAGAACAGTGAATACGAGACAGACAATTACTAATCTGTATTAAGCATAGCTCATACAATGTGAAGGAAGATTGTTCAAAATACTTCATAGTAGATTTGATGTATGCAAAGCATTATAAGGCATTTAATAGCAGGGACATATGAATGAATTTTGTAACAATCTTGGAAACCCCAACTCCATACCATGGAAAACAAGCCCCGACGAGCTTAATATTACCTAATTATTTGCTATTTATATTAATTTTTATTTTTAAAGATATTTGGGCCAACTCCATTATGAATTCAGACCTTTATTAGCTATTTTTACTGGGCCCTTATTATATGTAAGGTTTTGTGCTGGGCTCATATCCACTTATGTTTTTTTCTACTTTTCTACTAGGTTCTCCTTTTACTTTTCTATTTAGCGTAACCCAAGTATTTTGCTATGTAAAACTCATCAAAAACATTTTCCCACCTTCTAAAAATGTCTTGTGGCACTGTCCAATTTGGTATTATATCCCTGTGAGTGCTTTAGCAAAATACTTTCTAGGGTAGAACAGGAGAGGAAGGGGAGTCGACCATTTTCTTTGAGCTATGCTAACATTTGAATTCTGGGCCTTCAGTATATGCAGTGTAATAAAACATTTTCTTAATTTTTCTACCTTTACATTTTGTAGAATTTTATCTGTGGGCTTTCTTTTCCCTGTAGTGCATTCAAAGATCGTAAGGAGAGAAAAATTGCAAGATAAAGGCATTTGAAATATGTAAGATCAGTGTCATGATTAGATATATTAAATTCCATCTGAACCTAAACCACTACATTTTACATTAAACATTCCCTTGGCTAATAATATGCAGAAAGTAAAGCCCAATTTTATCTTATTACCAGTCCAAATTTCAGTGTTCAAATTGCACCCATATCTATTCATCTAAATGACAGCTTCTTCTGGCTTCAAAGGAATGTTATTGTCATGCTTTGAAAACAGGAACTGAACATTTTCTTATCTGCCAAATGACTGGAAATTAAGAACTACAGACTATGAATATTCTGTATCATCATAAAACAAGTTGAATAAGCCATTTGTTCAGTATGCTCACATATATGTATGTGTATTTAGATTGTCATCATAGTTACCTATTCAAAATATCAGTCTCATATCAGATTCATGCATTATAATTTAACATATGACATTAAAATACCAGACTATACCGATGAGCAAGAGATAATAAAGTAATTTTTAAAAAAACATTATGGAAAATGTGAACCTTCAAAAGCGCTAACAAAGTTAATTATACTGTAATTAGCACTTAGTTAAAATTCGTATTTAACCATTCAGAAAAAGAAACCAAAGCTATGGACATTGAAAATACTCATGCTCTTATTTTCTTCTAGCATCTATTATATATGACAAAGTAAAAATGCCAATGATATTTTAGTGATACATATGTGGGCTTCTATTTTATTTTTGCTCCCTTTGTTGTTAGTTTTTAATTGAAGTACAATATATAGTTAGAAGATTAACAAATCATATGTGCATAGCTCCGTGAATTTTCAAACAGGAAAAATTCGAGTGTAACCAGTTAGGCAAAAAATGGAACATGAGTGGTGCCATAACTTGTCTCACGCTCCATTCCAATTACTGCCTTTCATTTTCTGCTGCCCTGCAAGGGTAGGCACTACTGTATACTGACTCTGCTCTGAGTATATTAATTTTGCCTATGGTTTCTTTTCTTTTCTTTTTGGCCTTCTTTTGAATTGATTGATTATTTTTAGTATTCCATCTGCTTCCTCCTGGTTTATATAGGCTCAGATTCTATAATAGTTCTCTTAGTGATTACCTAGAAATTTAAAGTTGCAGTATCAACTAGTATAATTAGTAAATACCTGTTCCCTATTTTAAGATTATACTAGAAATGTAAAACACTTTAATTCCATTTAAGTCTTGTCATAAGTTATAATTGTTCCATTTCAATTTTACTGTTTTTGCAACACCACAATATGTTAATGTAATATAAGTAATATACTTTTATAATTTTATTGACATATTCACATTATTTACTCTTCAATCCTCAAATGTGAGATCTTTGATCTGGGATAGTTTTTCTTAGGCATGAAATCTAGTCTTTGTAATATCCTATAATTGAGAATGACTGAAATAAATTTACTAGGTCTTGTTTGCCTGAAAATTATGTTTATCAAATTATAAAAAATGCCCTTACCGTTGTCATTGGTTTCCATGGCTGTTGAAGATTTGGCAGATAGTCCAAATATTGTTCCTTTGAAGATAATTAAACTGGATGCTATTACATCTTTTTGTCTTTGATGTTCTGCCCTTTTTAGCATGTTGTATAAGTGTGAATTCATTTGGCTTGTAGAATATGTAGATGATATTCTTTTCACAGATATGAAAAAATTAAGCCATATTAATGCAAATGTAAACCTTTTCCCATTCTTTGTATTCTCATAGAAACTCTGGTTTTAAGTGAAATTTGCTTATTGTTCATGTCTTTTCTTTTGCTGTTATATTTCCCATCTCTTTGACTCTCTGCTGTAGTTTGGATTTTTTCTAACCCATATTCCAGTGTATTAGATTTCTCCAAAGAAATTAATCAATAGAATATAATATCAAGAAAATATAATATAATACAATATATACATATATATATGGAGAGAGAGAGATTTATTTCTTATAAGAAATTCATTCACATGATTACGGAAAAAGACAAGTCCCAAGATCTACAGTTAGCAAGCTGGTGACACAAGGGAGTATGAACCTGAGGGCCTAAGAACCAAGACAGCTGATGGTGTAATTCTAGTCTGAGGGCTGTCAGGCTCCAGACTGAGAAAGAGCCAATGTTTCTGTTCATGTCCAAAGGCAGGACAATACCAGTGTCTCAACTCAAGGCAGTGAAACCGGAGTTCCCTCTTACTTGAAGAGGGGTGGGCCTTTTTGTTCTATTCAGGCCTTCAACGGATTAAATGAGGCTCATTCATATTAGGGAGGGCAGTCAGCTTTGCTCAGTCCACCAAATTCAGTGTTCATTTCATCCCAAACACCTTCACAAATTCATCCAGAATAAAATTTAACTGATACTTGGACACTCCATGACCCAGTCAAGTTGACACATAAAATTAAACATCCCAACTAGTTCACTAAAAAATGTTTTTAATAAATTTTATTTTAGAACAGTTATAGATTTACAGAAAAAGTATGATAGTACAGAGAACTCCCAGATAACCCATACATTGAATCCTGTATTGTTTTTCATCTATAATCTATCTATCTATCTATCTATCTATCATCTATCTCATCCATCCATCCATCCATCCATCCATCCTTTTCTTTCTTTCTTTTTCTTTCTTCCTTCCTTCCTTCCTTCCTTCCTTCCTTCCTTTCTTCCTTTCTTTCTCTCTCTCTTCCTTCCTTCCTTCCTTCCTCCCTTCCTCTCTATCTATCTATCTATCTATCTATCTATCTATCTATCTATCTATCTATCTATCATCTATCTAGCTCATCCATCCATCCATCCATCCATCCATCCATCCATCCATCCATCCATCCATCCATCTACAGGGCCTGGCAGAAGTAATACCGTTCTTAAAGTAGTATAGTATAAACTGATGTGGTATCTTAGTAAACTTATTAACCAAATAAAATATTTGGTATAGATTACCAGCTCATAAAAAAGGGGTGTTAGTTATGCCAGACCCTGTATTTTATTCTGGTAAAATACATGTAACATAAAATTTCAGTTTCATCCATTTCTCAGTGTATATTTGTCTGGCATTAAGTATAGTCACATTCTCATGCACCCATCACTACTAGCCTTTTCCGGAACTTATTCATCTTCCAAAACTGAAACTTTGTACTCATTAAACACTAACTCCCCATTCCCCAATGTGTCTGACTTCAGAAAATCACTACTTTATCTTCTGTCTCTGTGAATTTGGCTAGTCTAGAAATTTCATGTAAGAGGAATCACATAGTATTTGTTCTTCTGTGATTGGTTTATTTCACTTAGCATAATATCTTGAACATTTATCCATATTATAGCATGTCAAAATTTTTTTAAAGATTTATTTTTATTGTTTTTGACAGAGAGAGAGAAAGAGAAAGAGAGATATAGAGACAGAGACAGAGAGAAGGGGGAGGGGCCAGAACAGTCTCCATAGTTGCACATCATTGGTTTTTCTACATAGTTTCATTCCACAGGTGGGCGCGGGGCTGCACAGGGCAGGAACTGGGCTGGGGTCTCATCCCGGTGAGAACTGAACTGGGGGCACTCCCCAGTTCAGCATATGGGTCCACACAGGCCGGGGCCAGGAGTTGATCCTCGGTCCCCGGGGACGCAAAGTGAGCGCTTGACACACTGAGCCATCCTGGCTTCCCCGCATGTCAAACTTTAATATCTCTTTTAGGCTGAATAATATTTCCATGTGTGTGCTTGTATGTATGTACATGTGTTTGTGTATCATGTTTTGTTTATACTTTCATCCATCAGTGTACATTTGGGAGGCTTCTACTTTTGATTATTGTGAATAATGTTATGTACAAGAGCATATCAATATCTGTTGGAGTCCCTGCCTTTAATTCTTTTATATATGTGGAAATGTTAGATTACATGGTAATTCTATATTGCATTTTTGAGAAATTACCATAACATTTTTCATAGCAGCTACACTGTTACATTCACATCAGGAATGTACAAGTGTTCCAATTTCTCCACATCCTTGCCAAACGTGGTTATTTTCTGCATTTTTGATAATAGCCATCCTGATGTGTGTGAAGTGGTATATAATTGTGGCTTTTTTCTCTAATCAGTAGTGATGTTGAACATCTTTTTATGTACTTATTGGCTATCTTTATATTTTCTTTGGAGAAATGTTTATTAAAGTTCTTTTGCACATTAAAAAATCAGGATTATGGCTCAGTTGTTAGCATCCTTTACATATTCTAGACATCAGTATTTTATTATATATATAGTTTGCAGCTTTTCTTCTATTCTATGAATGACCGTTTTACTCTGTTAATAGTATTCTTTTTTTTTCTTATTTATTTATTTATTTATTTATTTATTTTGACAGAGGGGAGAGAGAGAGAGAGAGAGAGAGAGAGAGAGAGATACAGAGACAGAGAGAGAACTGAACTAGGGGAGCTCCCAGTTCAGCATATGGTTCTGCACGGGCCGGGGCCGGGATTCGATCCTCGGTCCCCAGTGCTGCAAAGTGAGCGCCCAACCCACTGAGCCATCCTGGCTTCCCTTAATAGTATTCTTTAATGTCCAAAAGGTCCTAATTTTTCAGTTCAACTGATATATTTTTCTATTTAATTGCCTGTGTTTTTGTTATTGTATCTAATAAACCATTGTGAAGTCCTATGTCATGAAGCTTTCCTCTGATACTTTAAATTTTTTGTAAGTTTAGATCTTGTGTTTAGAACATTAATCTATTCTGTGCTAATTTTGTATATAATATAAGATTCGTCTTCATGTTTTTATGTGAATATTTAGTTTTCCTAGCATAAATTATTAAATATAAAGTATTTTCCCCATTGAATGATATTAAAACACTTGTCAAAAAACAGTTCCCAAATAAATATTCAAAGATTCAAGTTAAGCAGCTCGATTGTCTCTCTTGGTTGTGAGAGGGAACACATCTTAAATATGTGTTGAGTCTGTATAAATTTTCTCAACTGAACTCAGTTTAAGTCATTTCATTTCAATTCAAATTTAGATGAACACAGACAAGTGATCTTTTAACAGTATAAAATGCAAAAGCCATTACCCAGGATCTTATACTTCAAAAAAATAAAAGACCAAAAGCCTGAAATAAGTAAAAATTATATAAGAAGAAGCGTGATTAAATAATAGATTGGAAGATAGTAAAAAGAAGAGAAAGCAGATATTAAATGAACTACAAAGGGAGCAGGCTTTCTTGAAATAATTTAATTAAGGCAGGCCTTGAAGAAGAGATTTAAAAAGTAGAGAAAAAAAAATAAGAGTAAAGAAATGGAAAATGAATAATAAGTATTAAATGCAATTTTATTTTTAGACCTTTCTGCGGCTGCTCAAGCAGAAAAAATTAAGTTCAATAGTGAATTATCTTTCATTCCAGAGGTTTCTTTCCTGCCTTGCTTTGTTCCTTTTACTTTCCAATCTTTACATCTCCAGTTATCTTTCCAATTGTAATAATTATAAGGTACTTAAAATTAAAGTTAATACAATAATTCGGCAGTGCAAATAAACATATTGAGTACCTTTATCTTTATGCCCTAAATCAGAAATTACCGTTCTACATTACCAAAATAAATAAGTAAATACATAAAACAAGGGGGAGGAAAGGGGGAATGGTGGGGGAAGCAAAGGGGTCATATACAAAATATATAGAATAAATTTTCAAAAAGAGCATCTATGAATATAAATAAGTAGACATAAAGCTATTTTAAACATGTTCATTTCTACTTCCTTGTAGCAATTATTTATATGATTATTACTTTATTTTATCTTCTCTGCAACCCTTTTAAGGACTCAATTTATGGAGAAGTCTAGTAGAGGTGCCATATTTAATGCTTGACCTATATTATTCAAGGCTATACTATATTAAGAACATAATCAATTTTGAACATACATTGTTTTCAATAAGACCACATCCTTCTCACTCAGCTGCTATTCTGGGAAGCTGAAATGACTTACTATCTGCGACTGTTGGATCTCATTCACTGTAATAATTTCTTGTTACAACTATAAACATAAATGTCATATAAATATTTTATAAGTTTGTAAAATATATACCCATTTGAGAATGTTTATTAAGGCCCTTTTATTTTAAGATAGGCTGTCCTAGTCTGTGCTCCACTATTAACTGCTATCACATCACCTAGTTTATTTCCTATATGGATTTTGTCACGAACTTGAATTAATTTATTTGTTTTGTTTACTTATTATTTGTCTATGATATTCTCCCCTCTAGAATTTAAGAACTATTATGTATATCAGAGACCATACTTATCTTGTTTAACATTCTATTTCCAGTGCCTGACACATAGGGGACCTCAAGAAATATATTTTATATAAATAACTGAATGAACCACAAATAGACATTAAATGCATCTTGATACTATCATAAATTATATGTTATGAAAATTGGATAGCATCTCAAAAAAGGTATGTGAAGGAAAATAAACACTATGGTAGAGAAAGGAGGCAGTCGAAGCAAACACAAAACACAAAGCAGTCAAATTGAAACAGAGCACTTACTTAAGTTGATGAATAATGTATCCAAACATTCTAAAGGTCATTTCAATATTGGTGGAGCCACAAACAGGTAAATAAATTAACCAAGAGAAATGCCCCATCATTACTAATGAATGACTTTTAGTCTTAGTAGTAAATCAGTTTCAAGACTGTTTTGGCAGCCAAAGTCTAGTATTAAGACTTAAATATATTGTGAAAACAAATAAGAGTAAATAATTGGAGTCACAAGTAGGATACTTTAGTCAACAGTAACAATCTCAGAATTTTTTATATCCTTTGAAATTATGTGATGGGTTTATCCTTTCTCTCTAAATTTAAATATTCAAAAATAGACTGTATTTCTAATGAAAATGAACTACAAAAATACCTGAAGAACAATGAACAAATAGCAATAAGTATATACCCACCAAAACTTCCTTTACATGAAAATAGGAATAAAGGCTCCAGTTAAAAGACAAAGGATACTGAACAGATTTTTGAAAAGTTCATAAGAACCATCTATACTACCTACAAGAGACACACTTCATACAGAAAGACACACAGAGACTAAAAGTCAAGGGGTGAAAAAAAGATGCTTCATATAAATAGAAACAAAAAGAAAACTGGGATAACAATATTCATATTGGACAAAATAAACTTTGAAACAAGACCATAAAAACAGGCAAAAAATAAAAGCACTACATAATGGTAAAGGGTTCAGTCCAAGAAGAGTATACAACATTTGTAAATACCTATGAACCCAACATAGGAGCATCTAAATATATAAAGCAAATATGAACACATATAAAGGGAGAAACTGACAGTTAATAATATTAGAGGACTCTAATATCCAACTAACATCAATGAACAGAGTCTTCCAAACAGAACATAAGTAAGGAAACAATGGCATTAAATGTCACATTGAACTAATGGAATTAGTATATGTGTGTGTATATATATATATAACATTTCACACAAAAACTGCAGAATGCACATTTTTTTCTAGTGTGCCTGGAACACTCACCAGGACAAATCACATGTCAGCCCACAAGATAAGTATCAATAAATTCAAGAAGACTGAAATCATATCATACATCTTTTTCAATCACAACAGTATGAAACTAGAAATCAATTACAATTAGAAAACTGGAAGAAAAAAAAAAGGTGGAGGCTAAACAGCATACTATGGAAGAACCAGTGGATGAAGGAGGAAATAAAATAGAAAATTTGGGAAAGCTGGGATGGCTCAGCGGGTTAAGCGCTTGCTTTGAAGCCCCAAGGACCGAGGATCGAATCCCGGCCCCGGTCCATGTGGACTCACATCCTGAACTGGGGTGTGCCTCCAGTTCAGTTCTTGCCAGGGCCTATGTGGGAGGCTCCTGGCCCAGTTCCTGCCCTGGGCAGCCCTGTGCCCACCTGTGGAGTGAAACTATATGAAAAACTAATGTCAACTATGGAGACTGCTCTGGGCCCTCCCCCTTCTCTCTGTCTCTCTCTGTCTCTGTTTCTCTCCGTCAAAAATCAATAAAATAAATCTTTAAAAAAAAAGAAAGAAAAAAAAAAAGAAAGTTTACAACCACCATGAGACAAATTAAAATGAAGATACAACTTTCCAAAATGAATGAGATGCAGCAAAAGTAGTTCTTTAAGGAAAGTTTTTAGCAATACAGGGCTATCTCAACAAACAAACAAACAAAAATTAAAAACAAACAATCTAAATTAACACTTACAGAAAGTAGATAAAGAAGAACAAGCAAAAGACAAAGTAAGTAGAAGGAAGGAAATAATAAAGATCAAAGTGGAAATAAAATAAAGACTAAAATACAATAAGAAAGATAAATGAAATTGAGTTGTTTCTTTGAAACATAAACAAAATTAAGAAACCTTTATCCAAACTTATAGAAGAGAGTGCCCCAATAAATAAAGTCAGAAATGAAAAAAAAGTTACAACTGACAAAACATAAATACAAAGGATCATAAGAGAATATAAAGAACAATTATACACAAATTGGATGACATAGAAAAAATGAAAAATTCCTAGAAACATACAAATTTCCAAAACTGAACCAGGAAGAAACAGAAAATCTGAACTGATTATGGCTATAAAGAAACTGAAGCAGTAAAATAAAAAAAAATTACATAAAAATAGTTCAGGTCAGATGACTTCACAGGATTCTACTACACATTTAAAGAAGAATTAACACCTACCCTTCTCAAACTATTCCAAATAATACAAAAGATGGAACACTTTCGTACACATTCTACAAGGCCAGTATTAACCCAATACCAAATCAAAGACATTACAAAAAAAAAAAATTATAGATCAATATCCCAATGAACATGCACGAAAAATATCTCACAAAATATAAGTAAACCAAATTCAAACTACATTAAAAGAATCACACTGTGATCAAATGCAATTTATTCTAGAAATGCAAAGATACAAATATCTGCAATTCAATGTGATATACAACATTAACATAACTAATGATAAAATCATATGATCACATGAATAGGTGCAGAAAAGCTTTTGACAACATTTATCATCCATTTGTAATAAAAACTCTCAACAAATTGTGTATTGAGGGAACATACATAAACATAATAAAAACTATATATGAGCAAACCACAGGTAACATCATAATCCATGATGAAAAAGCTGAGAGCTTTTCATCTAAGATCAGGGACAAGACAAGGATGCTCACTATCACCATTCTTTTCAGCAATCAGACAAGACAAAAAAATACAAGGCATCGAAATTGGAGAGAAGAGGTAAAACTGTCACCATGGGCAGGTGACATGATACTATATATCAGGGGTATCCAAAGTTTTGGCTTCCCAGGGCTACATCAGAAGAAGAATTGTCTTGGGCCACACACAAAATACACTAACACTAATGATAGGTGATGAGGTAAAAAAGAAAAAAGATATTGCAAAAAAATCTCATAATGCTTTAGGAAAGTTTACAAATTAGTGTTGGACTGCATTCAAAGCCATCCTGGGATGCATGTGGTCTGCAGGTTGCTGGTTGGGCAAGCTTGCTATACCTAGAAAACCATAAGGATTCCACCAAAAACATAAGAAATGAATTCAGTAAAGTTTTACTATACACAAAATTAATATATGTACAGAAATTTACTGCATTTCTATATTCTAACAACAAAGTATCAGGAGGAGAAAAAAAGAAAAATCCAATTTGTAATTGTATCATAAAAAATAAAATACATAGGAATAAATTTAATTAAGGAAGTAAAATACCTACACTCTGAAATTCTAAGATGTTGATGAAAGAAATAGAAGATGACACTTAAATGAAAGGATATACAATGTTCATGGATAGGAAGAATTAATGTCATTAAAATGTCCATACTATACAAAGAAATCTATAGATCCCATAAAATCGCTATCAAAATAACAATGGAATTCTTTTCAGAACTATAACAAATAACCTCAATAATATATATATATATACCAGGAGATGCCAGGATGGCTCAATGGGTTGAGTGCTTGCTTTGCAGCCCTGGGGTCCAAGGATCGAGTCCCAGCTCGTGCAAACTCATATGCTAAACTGGGGTGTGGCCCCCAGTTCAGTTCTCACTGGGGCGAGCTTCCCTTGTGGGAGGCTCCTAGTTTGGTCCTCATCTTGTGGGGTGTGCCTCCCATGTTGGAGGCCCCTGCCCAGTTCCTGTCCTGTGCAATACCCTGCCCACCTGTATGGAATAAAACCGTGTTGAAAACTGATGACATACAACTATGGAGACTGCTCTGGGCCCTCCCCCTTTTCTCTGTCTCTCTCTGTCTCTGTCTCTCTGTCAAAAACAAAATAATAAATCTTTAAAAAATTTTATATAAGCCACAAAAGACCCTAAATAGCCAAAGCAACCTTGAGAATGAACAAAGTTGGAAGAATAACACTTCACACCATACTACAAATCTACAGCAATCAAAAAGTATGATACTAGCACAAAATAGACACGTCGATCAATACAACAAGATAGATAACTGAGAAATGTAGTCAATTAATCCACAAAAAATGGCAAGAATATACAATGAGTCGGTGACAGTCTTTTCAATCAGTGGTGTTGGGAAGACTTGACATATATATGCAAAAAAAAAAAAAAAAAGAAAGAAAAAGTAACTGGACCACTGTCTTACATCATAGATAAAAATAAACTCAAAATGGATTAAAGACTTAAATGTAAGAGCTGCAACCATACAATTCCTAGAAATAAACATAGGCCATGTATTTCTTGCCCTTGGTCTTAGCAATATTTTTTGGAGATGTATTTTCAGGCAAAGAAGCAAAAGTAAAGATAAATAAATGGGAGTACATCACACTAAAAGGTTTCTGCACTGCAATGGAAATTATTAACAAAATGTCAAGACAACCTACTGAATGGGAGAAGATATTTGCAAATAAGATATATTTAGTAAAGTTTTAATATCCAAAATGTGGAAGAAACTCATACAACTAAACATTAAAAAACCCACAAACAATTCAATTAAAAAATGGACAGAGAACCCAAATAGGCATTTCTCCAAAGAAGACATACAGATGGTCAATAGATACATGAGAAGATGCTCACCATCACTAGTTGTCAGGAAAATGCAATCAAAACTACAATGAGATACCCCCTCATTCTTGTTAGAATGGCTATTATCAACAAGACAACTAGTAAGTGTTAAAGAGGCTGTGAAGAAAAGGGCACTCTTCTACACTGCTGGTGGAAATGCAAATTGGTGCAACCACTACGTAAAATGATATATAGGTTCTTTCAAAATTAAAAACAAAAACAAAAACAATGATATCACTTTGGGGTATTTATCCTATGAAAGTCAATACACTAATTTAAAGAGATATATTCAACCCTATATTCATTGCAACGTTGTTTACAATAGCCAAGATACGGAGGCAACCTTGGTGCCCATCAATAGATGATTGAATAAAGTGATACACACACACACAAGCACACAACAGAATATTAATCAGAAATAAAAGAATGAAATGTTGTCATTAATTGACCTAGAGGGTATTATGCCAAGTGAAATAAGCGAGAGAAAAATAAATACAGTGTGATTTCACTTACACATGGGCTCTAAAAATACAAACCAAATGAACAAACAAAATGAAACAGAAACAGACTTGTCAATACAGAGTACGAACTGATGGCTGCCAAAGTTGAATGAGGTGAGGGGATGATTGGAAAAGGTGGAGGAGAATAAGAGGTACAAACTTCCAGTTATAAAATAAATGAGCCATGGGGATATAATGTATAGCACAGGAAATACAGTCAATAATCTCATAGTAACTTTGTTAGGTGACAGATGGTTTCTATGCTTACTGTGGTGAACACACTGTAAGCTATATAAATGTCAAATCACTATGTTGTACACCAGAAACTAATGTAGTATTGTATGTCAACTATACTTCTACAGTTTATAAATAAATAAATGAATAAAATTATGGCAAAGGAGAAGTACTAAGGAAATGAAAGACCAAATGGAAAATGTAAGTATTTCAACCTGTAAATCTAATGTCCACTTAATATCACTACCACTATATTTATCTATATCTATCTATGTATAACTATGTATATCTATGTATATCTATCTATATCATTGATCTATCATCTCTCTAATATCTATCTCTATCTGTATCTATACCATCATGTATATATATGTAGTTCATAATTTCCAAACAAAATGGGCACATGCTTTCTGTTACCTATTATGAGGATTAATATGACTACCCAAGGAGTACACAAGAGGAATGCAGACAGCTTTCATGGGAATGCTTTGTGTGCCATTAGCCACAAGATAGGGATTTGAGGACCTGAGATGTTTTAAGAGAAAGTAACTCTATGATCCTCCCACTGATACAGACTAAACAACAATGTATTATTTTACATTTAAACTTCTGTGTCAGGAAAGAGAATGATCGTCACTCATATATTTCTTTATGTGTTCATATATTCTATTTCTTATCTGTGGAGAACTATTCTTCGTATTTTACATTTCAAAACAGAGAGTGCAGAAGAATGTGAACAAATGGTTCCTAAATCAGATTAAGCCTGAAATTTCACTGGGGGCAAAAATGACAAAGCTGAAGCCACTGGACACATCATGAGAAGGCAGGGTTATTCAGAAGCCAACAATGCTAGGGAACAGAAAGCAGCAGAAAATGAGGAAGACCAAGCATGAGATACATTCAGTCCATAAGAGCAGCCTCTGGCAGGAGTGGACAGGAGCTAAGCATGGCTGTGAGGACAGGACACGGTGGACGTCATTCATGCACAGGGTCACTAGGACTGGAGCTGACTGAACGGCATGTAAACTAAGAGGAGCTAATTAAAGAATGCCCTAAAGAGAAACACAACTAAACATAAATATGTATCCAGAAGTTATATAATTTTATTATGATTTTTAATATTCATATTTGTTCACAGCTGAATGCATGACTTTTTAATTCAACATGGATTTATTTCATGAGACAAAAAAGAAACAAATGTAAAACAGTTTTTATGAAAGTACTTTTCATAAGTTCTAACAAATCCTGTAGTGTTATAGATATATGAATACAGCTACATACTTGAATAAATATGTAAACCAGTAGTGTGCAACATTTTGGCTTCCCTGGGCCACACTGGAAGAACTGTCTTAGGCCACACATAAAATACTCTAACTCTAAAGATAGCTGATGAGGCAGAAAAAAAATCCCATACTGTTTTAAGAGTTTGTGTTAAGCCACATTCAAGGTTGTCCTGGGCCACAGGTTGGACATGCCATATTTAAAACTGTAGTTTTACAATGTAAAAATACTGACATTTTTGTTCAATATTGAAGAATGAGGTATTCTTGTTTAATAATTTAGCATGAATCTCATTCCATTGTAAACTATGTTTGAACTCTTCCAGTTTTGGTGCACTTTCTCACTTTAGTAAGTACATTCTAATGAACAAAATGTAATATATATTGGATAATTAATGTTATCAAAGTACCGTCAGGATTATCATGAAGGGTATAAGTGATTAAGGGGCAAGCTCAATTTTTTTGGCAATGAGGGAACAGTATTGCTACTGCGTCCAAAATTCACCGTAGAAGTGCCTGTTTATACTACATTCTAAACATCAAATTCCTTTCTTGATATTTCCCTCTTTTTGTCCAAAATGTATGAGCCAAGTTCTAGGTAAAAATTTTTTTACTTTATAATATTTTGTCCAGCTACCCCAACTTCATTCAAGAGAGCAACAAATGTACTCGCACTGTGAAGTTCCAGAAACTTGTAGAGTGGAGAATTTCAATTGGAAACACAGGATTGAGTGCCTGATGAAACTGGAATATTAATTCCCAACTCCTCTTTTACTCTTGCTGACACATTACTATCAACTGTAAATAACAATGTGTGACACTATGCCTGTAGAATGCCTATTGTGCATGATTCTTTGATCATGCAATGTGTTGCTCAGATTTAGAAAGAATCAGATATCTTTCAACCAACAGCCTCAGGAATCTGGGTGAGATGTTTAATCGATTTAATATGTGAATCAGATTTATATAGAGTATAAAGTTGCATTTAATATAAAATAAAAATGATAGAGAATGGTTCTCTATCAGATTTTTATTGCGGGGACTCTTCACAATTTAGGATTAAAATGATTAAGCAAGTTATAGGTGAAAATGCTTTCCTTTTTCTCCATAAACTTCTGCTTAGCATAGAACACACTACAGAACTCATGTGGTTCAAAGCAATGCTAATGTCTTAAAATTTATGATCTAATAAAAAGGTCACTAAGGTTTAGAATGTTTATACCATAACGACCCCCAAATGGCTGGTAAGTGTCCAGGTTATTTTGAACATGCCGACTTTTAGCGAATCTTGTAGGAATTATGTATAAATATATAGGGAAGTGTGTACATTCATTCTATGTTGTGCATTGACTTCACAGCTTTTTATCTCTTTAAGGAAGATTTTTTAATTGATGATTATGGAAGCAGCACATCTTAAACGTTCTGTGGCACTAAGTATCTTTCAAAGCCATTTTACGACTGTCCAATCATTAAAACGTCAGTGTTCCTACAGCAGGGAGAAGAACTGGGCCTAGTACCTGTGGAGAATGATGCCATTATGCTGAGTTTAATGGAGGAAGGAGCAAGGCCAAACACAACATGGCCCCGTGTTTCCTGTGCCCCTGTGAGCCTTTCGCAGTGGCCTGGGAGTCGAGCACAGCTGTGAGTTCTGACTTTGTTCCGCACTCCGGAAAAGCATGCAACCTATATCCAATTTCCTCAGCAGACATGCTTTAGGGAACCCATTGGAAACTTAATGAGAGTTCTTTCCACGCCACCTGTCATCCCCTTTGATTTGTGGATCAGCCGCCCAAAGACAACATTTTAAAATAATAAACACAGTTGCAAACACCAGAGAAGAAAAAGTGTAAAAGGCATAGTTTCTCCTCTTGCCTTTTTTGTAAATCTTGGCTCAGGGAGGCGGGAAGTTACTGAGCCCGGTTCCGGGTTTTGTCGCGCCCCGCCCCACCACAGCTGCAGGCTTCGCGTGCCGGGGTTGGTCTGTCCTGCCGAAAGCAATCCCTGTCCATCCGTCTGCGCTCGGCCCGCCCGCCGCGCAGCATCTGCCCTTGTCTCCTGGCTCCGCCCCGCATCTGTCCGGAACCGCCTCGCGTCGGAGCTGACCCAGCGCGCGCCTGCCAGTCAGTACCCTCCGGACCCGCCGCGATTCTCAGGCTGCCGAAATCACCGTGCGTCACTCGGTCCGTACCCAGTGGGCATATAGGGTATCTGGGCGGTCTTCGGTCCCCCGCGCGCGCGTGTGTGTCTGTCTGTCTCTGTCTGATCCGCCGCCTCCAGCCTGCCTGTCGGCCCAGTGCACCATCTAACCAGTCTGCCCTTTCGCTGGCGTTGAATGTCTGTAGCGGCCTTAGTTCGCTGGGCGCCCGCCTGAGAGCGGCTGGGCGGCCCGCGGACGAATACACGTTCGGGCCCTGGCCTTCTTGATGTAATTTTAAAGCCAAGAGGAGCTCGAGGCCTGTATTTATGCCGAAAACGGGTGGCGAGGCCTCAGCCTGCATTGCTAGATGTGTGGAGCCAGCCAGCTGCTTGATGATTTCTTACCATTTACCCGGGAAAGGGAAATGCCTTCTCTCCTACTGGCTTTTGAAACTGATTTAAATTTCAATGGCTGGAATGGTAAGTCCCTTAGGGAGATCGGATTCCTTACTGGGGTGCCTTTTTGTCTGACGTGTTTGTTCTGAGCCTGCTGACCAGGTGTTTCTGAACTTCATTTTCTCAGCCTCAACAGGGGTTCTGAGCCTGCTTTTCGCTTCCTTCGCCTTGGCTTTTTTTTTCTGCTCCTGAACAGCTGCTTGGCCCATAGCTTAGAGAAAGGTGCCTTTTTCCTCTGCCGAGAGAGCCTCCTCCCTGTGCGGAGAGATGGGGAGTGGGGATCCTAATCCTGCTGGAAAGAAAAAGAAGTACCTCAAGGCCGCCCTGTACGTGGGTGACCTAGACTCCGATGTCACCGAGGACATGCTATATAAAAAGTTCAGGCCTGCCGGTCCTCTGCGCTTCACCCGAATCTGTCGTGACCCGGTGACCCGCAGCCCCCTGGGCTATGGCTACGTGAACTTCCGTTTTCCTGCCGATGCTGAGTGGGCCCTGAACACCATGAATTTTGATTTGATAAATGGCAAACCCTTCCGCCTCATGTGGTCTCAGCCAGATGACCGCTTAAGGAAGTCTGGAGTTGGGAATATATTCATCAAAAATCTGGACAGATCTATAGACAACCGGGCCCTTTTTTATTTATTTTCGGCTTTTGGGAACATTCTGTCCTGCAAAGTTGTGTGCGATGACAATGGCTCCAAGGGTTATGCGTACGTGCATTTTGATAGCCTGGCAGCTGCCAATAGAGCAATTTGGCACATGAATGGTGTGCGTCTCAACAACCGCCAAGTGTACGTTGGGCGATTCAAATTTCCGGAAGAGCGGGCAGCCGAAGTCAGAACCAGGGATAGAGCAACTTTCACCAATGTTTTCGTTAAAAATTTTGGAGATGACATGGATGATGACAAACTGAAGGACATTTTTAGTGAGTATGGGCCAACTGAGAGTGTTAAGGTAATCCGAGATGCCAGCGGGAAATCGAAAGGCTTTGGGTTTGTAAGATATGAGACACACGAGGCTGCCCAGAAGGCTGTGTTAGACCTCCATGGCAAGGCCATTGATGGAAAAGTCCTATACGTAGGGCGAGCCCAGAAGAAAATTGAACGTCTGGCTGAGTTAAGGCGAAGATTTGAACGACTGAGATTAAAAGAAAAGAGTCGGCCTCCCGGGGTACCTGTCTATATTAAGAACCTGGATGAGACCATCGATGATGAAAAACTCAAAGAGGAATTTTCTTCCTTTGGATCAATTAGCCGGGCCAAAGTGATGGTAGAAGTGGGCCAAGGCAAAGGGTTTGGTGTTGTCTGCTTCTCCTCTTTTGAAGAAGCTACCAAAGCCGTGGATGAGATGAATGGTCGTATATTGGGCTCCAAACCCCTGCATGTCACCCTGGGCCAGGCCCGGCGCAGGTGGTGAGAATGAGAATGATCGATTTGTTTCAGCCTTAAGCTGGTGCCTACTTAGTTTGGGCTCATTTGTGATATAAGGTTATTTTATGCCAATTCACAGTTTTTTTAAGTGAGTATTTTCCTTTGAAAAAATGTGAAACTAGAAAACCTTGTTCATTTTAGTGAAGAACATCATTTCTAATTGTGAAACTGTCCTTTTGTACTATTTTTTGATATATTATTCTTAGGAATATGGAGAATGAAAGTTTATTCCTCCACACACTTTTTTTTTTCTTTTTTCCTAAACCAGTAAAGGTGAGGTAGTTAATGGAGGATATCTCCTTCCTTATTTCTTCTTTTTATTGTTAAATTTATTGGGGTGATATTGATTGGTAACCATTAGAATGCTACCAAATTTGATTTCTTCAACCAAAATAGTCTCAAAATGGTTCTTGCTTCTAAATCTATTACAGTCAAAAGTCGAAGCTGCTTTTTAAGAAATCAATAGTGCAGGGGAAAATGTCTGTATCCAGTTATCACTTGTGCCTAATTTCATTTTAAATTATTACTTAATATGAATATTCTTTTAAAAATCTGTGAGCTTTTTCTCTTCCCTTTATTTATTTATATTATTTTTCATTTTTAAGTATATATTTTTGGACATACCACATACTTAACAGTGGCTTTGACTGAGTGTTGGGTTTTCTTATTAACTTTATACCCAGAGAAATCAGCATATTGGTGGTTTCTCAACAGTACCTTAGAAAACTAACACTTCAGGCATTAATTATTTAAACTGACTTTCATCTTAAAAACTTTCCTGAGTAATTTGATACTTGAGGGCAGTCTAAGGAACATTTTTACCACTTATTTTTCTAAAGTCCTTTGTATGTCTACTTGGATAATGTTAAATTAATGAGAAATATGAATACTGCACTGAATTGCCTTTATATAGAGATAATTTTAAGATTTTACCTTCAGCTATTACTGTTCCAATGTAAAAGGGAAATAATCCATACAATGATGTTAAAAAACCACTTTGAACAACATCTATTAAACTTGCCATTATCACTTGTAAATTGTTGAATATATCCAGGTGATAATCTTCACACATGTCTCAGTGTTAAGGAAAAGGTTGTCACTCTTGAATAAACCACATGCCTCCATCCATCATATGAGAGCTTCATCCAGTATGTATCTCTTTCTGTCTGATCGCTTGGAAGCTGTGACAAACTTTGTTCTGTTCTATGTTATGGTTACATTGTTTAACCTGTAATTTCTAGATTACAGATTTTTCTCTATTTCACTTGCAGTTTCCTCCTTCCCACACATCTACCTTCCATCCATATCACACTTAAGAGCTTTTGTTTTCTTTGGACTGCCTTTCCTTTATTATATGCCATTTGAAATCCATTTTGGAAGTAGAGAAATAAATACCGAATTTGTGTAAGATTTAGATAATTACTTTGTAAAAATATGATTCGCTCATACCACAAATTCAACCATAAAAAAATGTTTTGTCTCATTCTCAGTTGGTTTTTGTTGCTTTATATAAAAATCTTTGGTTCCATACATAATTCAATATAAAATCTGTTTACACTTTTGTTAGCAATTTGCCCATAAAATGAGAATAAGCTGTCTCTTGTACTCATATGCAAATCACATGTATATTCATTATCAAATATTTACAAATGGAAATCACTTTTTTTTTACTTTTAAACATAACACATGCTGATTCTAAAACATGTATACAATGCTAAAATTTATAAAGAAGGAAGTGAAATTCCCACAGTTCAGAGATCAGTGCTATTAATATTTTCAGTATGTGCATAATCTCTGCCATTTTTCCTATGTATACACAGTTTTATAAACAAAAAGAAAACATACTACATGTACTGTTAATGTGCTTTTTAAAAATTTTAACCTAAAACATAACCATCTTTTCCTGTCAATAAATATTGATCTGTACCATCTTTTTTAGTGACTGCATAGTATTCCATTGTGTGGATGTACTATAACTTCTCTGAGTAGTTCATTATTGAATAAGATTTATACGTTTTCCAATGTTTTTTACATTTGTAAACAATGCTGTGACAAACATCCTTGTTTAAAAGCAATTTTGCATTAAATGAGCTTGAAAAAATATCTACAGCATATAAAAGCTTAAGTCTAACTAGGAAAATAAAAATGCAGATCATATGGGTATTATGTATAAAAATTTTGAAACATGTTCAAGATACAGTCTTTATTTAAATGGACAAAAGAAAAACTAAAATAATGGGAGAGAATTTTTCATCGTTTATGAGCCTACTTGCTTTATATTATTGTGATGATGAAAATATATGAAAATGACGCAAATCCAAATAAAATTTAAAATTGTTACATCGGTAGTTGCTTATCATATATACTCTGCATGCTTTTTTACCCATTTGCAGTTTCTATTTAAATTTATAAACCTGAAATCTCAGTGCTTTGATTCAACAGAAATCACTACACGTCTCTAGAAGATAAAAATCTTCAAGTATAAGCATTTAAGACATTTCAGGATTTTAAAATTTAAGTTATTACTATTTTCAAAAGGTCACCAGTAGAAAGACAAGGAATAATTAAAATATACCTAAGTACAAGTAAAATATACATGTTAAGATCCTGCTAAACAGTCAAAAGAACTTGGTTAATTCAATTGATGAAAAACGGGGGAAAATAAAAAAGAAAGTTTCCATTTGAGCACAAACATCTGGGTTTGTTTTCAATACTGTATTTTTCATTTGTAGCTACACTTAATAAACTAATAATTAAAGCTTCCAAAGTGGAGCAAA
Source organism: Craseonycteris thonglongyai (assembly GCA_004027555.1). Lineage (NCBI taxonomy): Eukaryota > Metazoa > Chordata > Mammalia > Chiroptera > Craseonycteridae > Craseonycteris > Craseonycteris thonglongyai. The sequence continues at coordinate 2,485 of PVKE010021352.1, read as the reverse complement.
ACTGAAAAGCTTAAATCAGTGACTAAGTGTTATAAATAGATTCTTGTTCATTTCCTAGCACAAGCACAAGATAATTAGTAAAAATTGATGAAACTATGTTATCAATGATCAATTTAAGAATGGATTTTTAAACACAAGTAGTTTTTGTTTTCTTTCCCTTTTTTTATTTTTTTAAAACAGTCACTTCTATAAAATTCAAATATGCCCAGGGAGAAGAAAATTAAGAACATTGCTTTGTGATTACAAACCAGCATAGTAAAAGTTATTTTGGAGAAAGTTTTTTGTACAGGAAGTTTCCTGCTTTTCCAATTGTATCTATGGGTGGGGTAAGAGGGAAAATCAAATGTTACATGTGTAAGTGATATTTTTAGCCCAGTGGAAAAAAAATAAGAATATCTTTTAAGGGAATATATAAGAATGGAGTGAATACCATCTTACCTATAAATGGCCTAATTTAAAGGAACAGTTAGACACATATTAATAAATGGCTGAGTATAGATTATACAAATGTTCCTAGCACTTATGACAATACCTGGAATAAAGTGAGCATTCCATGACTGCTTGTTGAATCAATGAATAAATCATGTATGGATCATGTTCTTCCTTTTGTTGGTTTTCTGATTCTCAGTATTTGATCAGAGAAATGAGTTGTTACAGAATAAGCCATTTTTATTAAATCTCATCCTATGAAGAAATCATTGAAAAGTGACTGGCTACAGAGATGGTGCTTCTAACAGTGTTACTGGTGACAGAGACACATGCTCAGACTGTGAGGGTATTATCAATGCTTTCACACTTGTCATGCTCTTTTTTTGTCATTATTGTTAAACAATTGATGTGTCAGTCTTAGACAAAGCTTTCAATCATTGACATCACTTAAGTAAAAGTCTATTTGTAGAGAACATTTTTAAAATAAATTAATGGGATGTTGCCTCAAGACTAATACTATTCCACAAGGTTTTGCTCCTACATTGAACCAGGTAATCCCAGTAATCCCTGAGAGACTGCTGCATGTGCATATGTGAAATGAATTGATTCTTACTTATTTCAGGATGTTATTTACTTCCCAGGTTGTGTAACCTAACAATTGGGTTCTTGGAGCCTCACTTGGCTCCAGGGGACCATGGTTACTAGTTAGAAATAATCTAGCTACCATTGGAAATCTGAGAAGTGAAAGGCCTAACATAAACACACAAATACTAAGTACATCATTCATACAAAACTTCAAAAAACTAAGTCTGAGATCTTTCACCCTCACAAGTCAAAGTCAGTTTTAAATGCTGACCCATTTGGCATAACGAGGGACCAGAGTCCTTGCTAAATGTCTCATAAAAAACGTTTGCACCTTTATAGTTCAGTTTATGTAAACATATTTAGAGCTTTGACGAGAATGCAAGAGAAAGGACTAGTGCTGCTGACACAGTACTCATCTTTTTTTTATATTAATAGAATTTTTTTGTTAAATTTATTGGGGTGACATTAATTGATATCAATTACATTGTTTCCAGGTGTACAAGTCTAAATTACATTGTCTATACATCTCATTATGTGCTGACCACCCAGAATCAGCTCCTTTTCCATCACTGTGTGTTTGATTCCCCCTCCCTACTCCCCACCACCCATCTCTCCCACCCACCTCCCCCCTTACCCTCAGGTAACCACGAAATTATTGACTGTGTCCATGAGACTTGTTTCTTTGTTCCTTTCAGTTTTATAGTCCACCTATAAGTGAGGTCATATGTTTCTTGATTCTTTCATTCTGACTTATTTCGCTTAAAAAGATGTTTTCGAGGTCTGTCCATGTTGTCACAAATCGCTGTATTTCATCTTTTCTTATTGATACTACAGTACTTGTCTTAATCATTAGATTCAATTAGTTTATTTGTTTCAGAACTAATAAGTGCAACACCAGAGTTGGCATCCTTTGTATAAATAATAAACCCTCTGTTATGTAGAATAAATACCTTTATATCCTTTTGAGATTAAATTGAAACTTTCAAAAGGGTAAATGATGCTTGTGAAACATCAAGGACTTTATGAATCAACATTTGGAGGCATTTAAAAAGTAATTTTAAGCTAATTTACACAGAATGGCAAACAACTCTTTTTCCATCACCTCTCTGAGAATTTGGGGCAGACTAAATCCCTGAATAGAACAAACAGAAAGGAATTTGCAAGCTTTTCTTTTTCAGTGATTCAGGAAGCCCGAATCATGTCATTAATTGGCTCTCTGGCACAAAAAAAATATTACACGTTAATACCCTTAAATGAAGGAATAAATACGTGTGTGTGTGTGTGATGAAAGACTACTTTATTATATTATGTTAAGGCCAGTAACAAAACAATGCAATTCAAGATAAAGAAGCTTTCCCCTGTTCATTAAAGAATTTTGAAAAATGGTGTTTGTGAACTAAGTCAAGAGTAATTCAAAGGGGAGCATAGAGAAATAAAGAGTAATCTAAATGTTGCAGATGTAAATGAATAC
>PVKE010021351.1:0-26606 GCA_004027555.1 Craseonycteris thonglongyai | reverse complement strand
TGGAGAGGAGGGAGGAGGGGGGAGGGGGGAGGGAGAGTTGTGTGGGGAGGGGGGAGTGGGCACCAGATATATGGGGTTCAAGGGGGACCTGATTCTGGGAGCTGGGCACATAATGCAATGCATGTGTGATGTGATGTGGAGTTGTACATTGGGAAACTGTCTGATTGTTACCAACCAATGTCACCCCATTAAATTTAACAATAAAACATAATAATATTAAAAAAAAAAAAAAACTTAAAAAAAAAGACAAAATGTAAAGCAAATAGATATTTACAGTAAAGATTCAAATTTTTAACAATGCCAGAAAAACAGCAAAAGATGTTGGTCTCTCATGGCCAGAAGAAATTAAAAGAGCAAAGTTCGAATGCCTTTCTCGTTTTCACTGTAACTGGACATTTGTTCTAAATCAATGGATCAAATGGTATCAGTGTTCACCAACATTCGACCATTTGCTCTCCATGTTGCAAAAGAAAATTTTGGAGGGTTTTACCAAATGTAATAGAAATTTATCTTGAGTTTTCTAGTTTACATATTTTAGTGGAAATTTTGACCAAGATTTTGGAAAACCATTAGAATCAACCCTGAATAAACAAGTTTAAGAATTTAGGAATTTATTGTGAAATGGGATTTTTATGAATCTCTATCAAACTTCTCTTTAAGAGTTTTCCTATTTGTGTATCTGCTGCTTCAAATGAGAAAAACAAATTGAAATTAATAAAAAGTTTTCTTCAATCAACTAGGAACAAAGATTTAACAAATCTGGCTATACTTTGTAGAACATGGATATGTGAAAAGATCAATTTTTATGAAGTCTTAAGACAAGTTTGCAAAAGGCTCAAAAGTAGTATAATACACATAATGTTCATTATAGTCAAAGGCCAATGAATATTTTTCCAAATTCATAAAATACACTAAAAATATTAATCCACTATTTTCTTTTTCACATTTTTTTGTTTACCATGTTTTCCCTTTGCTACCTTATTATTCTAGCTTTCCTTCTCTTTGATTGATCAAGCTATTCTTCTTTTCCTCTACTGGTTTGGAAGTTACAAATACTGTTTTTAAAGTTATATTAATATGCCCCGGTTTGGCCTTTATCCTTAACTTTTAAAAGTACATAATTCTGTTGATCTAACAAAGCCTAAAGTTAGTATTTCTATACTTCTTCCAAATGCTTTAGAATTACTACCATTTACTTTTTTTTCTAGATTTCCTTAGAGGGAAAAGAAACAATATCCCACCATCCCATTCACAACCCAAATAAATGGGCTTTATGTCAGTATAATCCATAGGCTTTACAAGTATGTCAGTATAATCCATATATGGAGAAGAAAAAAAATCTGATTTAGCAATGTAACTGTACTATTTTATACCTGCTATTGCATACCTATTATATTCATCAGATAATACATTAAACTTGGCCACCTTTTGTTTCAATAGATTAAACAAAGAGAAAGAATAAATATAAGAATGTTTTAATTTCATAAGGTAAATTATTAAAAAGCAAACAAATGGAGAAGCCGGGATGGCTCAGCGAGTTAAGTGATCGCTTTGCAGTCTCAGGGACTGAGGATCAAATCCCAAACCCAACCCATACAGACCCATATGCTGAAATGGGGTGTGCTTCCCACTCTGGATGCCCCCAGTTCTGTTCTCCCACACCCACACTTCCCCCCCCCCAACCCTCTGTTTGGCCCCTGGCTCAAGGGTGTGTGCCTCCCATGCAGAAGGCCCCCAGCCCAGTTCCCGCCTTGTGCAGCCCCCGCCCACCTGTGTGGAAGAAAACCATGTCAAAAGAAAAGAAAAACAAACTGATGTACAACTTGAAGACTGCTCTGGCCCTCCCCCTTCTCTCTGTCTCTCTCTGTCTCTGTCTCTGTCAAAAAATATCTATAGATAAAATGCTCAAGATGAACACAAATCAAGCACATAAGAGAATAAAATGTATGCATATATATTTGACATGGAAACTGAAAATAAAAATGTCAAGATGAGCATTAGCAAGCAATTATAATGTCAGCGTTGTTTGCAATATAATTTAAAATATATATTCATTTAAAATAAAACCAAGTGCAATAAGCCACAGCATTAAATTTGTAACAGCCAATAAAGAATGCATTTGCTTTTGTCACTATAAAAATCCCAAAGATTGGTGATGCCATGATAGCTCAGTGTTGAATGCCTATCTCGCAAGAGCAAGGTCCGGGGTTTGATTCCCAGCCCCAGCCCATGCAAACCCACATGCTGAACTGGGCGCAACTGGTAGCCACCAGGATCACTCCTCAGCAAAGGTGCTCACATCCCATGCGGGAGACCCATGGTTCAGTTCCTGCCCTGTGAGGCCCCACATCCATCTGTGTGCTCTGGGTCCTCCCTCTCTCCTCCGCCTCTCTCCCTCCCCTCCCTCCCTTCCCTCCCCTTCCCCCTTCCTCCCCCTCCTGCCCCCTCCCCCTCCCCCTTCTTCTTCTACTTTCTCTCTCTCTCTCTCTCACCTTCTCTCACAAACAATAAGATTAATGTGTAGATAGAACTACAGACCTCTCTCCAATACTACCTTTTCAACTGCATCCTTTGTACAATTTTTCTAAAGAAAAGCTAGGATTCAATATGATATACAATATACAATGTCACCGGGCCAAAGTGTGGGGAATTTATTATGAGAGCAACATATTTCACTGAAGAGAGACATGAAGAAAAGGAAAAAGCATGGTTAAGAGGTTATTCTACCAAACCAGGTTAGATATGATGAAGGTAGAATATCAGTAAGACAGAGAACAGTAAATGGATTAGGAAGATATTAGAGAGGTAGAGTTGATAAAAGTGTTGAGAAGGGTAAACATTGAAAATTATCGTTTCTGGTCGACACTGGACAACAAGCACATTCATTAAATGTAGTCCCTAAGATAGGAAATATGAGAGGGAAGTTTACCAAGTGGGGAACGGGATAGAGAAAATGTCAGCTTACTTTTGGAACCAATCAGCAAAAACAAATTTACCCTGTTACCAAAATATAAGTGTACATAGGTGAGGTCTAAGGCCATTTTCAGAGAAAAGCCACTATGGGTGGTAGGTTCATGAATAAACTCCAAAATAGTCCTGGACATACCAAAGCTTCTCAGTGCTGCTAGTAATTTAGCAAATATCCTTTATCTACTCTGTTCATAAACAGGGTTAGAAATTTCTTCATTCAACAATTTATTTAAATAGCTAGCAATTCAGTAATAGCTAAACTATACACAAAAATGATCCAGCGTACTCTCTTTCAAATGGTAAACTATAAGGTATGATGATATATTTGTTCATCCTTATCCCTTAAATACAGGGACTCTAGCATCTTCAGCTCTAATTAATTTAGAAGTACAGGACAGTTTAGTGGTTAAGCAAAAACAACACTCAAGAAACAACGTATTCTTAAAAGACATAAGGGGCCAGGCAAATTAAACATGTATCATCATCAAAGGGGTCTTTCCTCAACTCAAAACATGTTAACTCCAAAACACAATTCCTTATAACCAAAATGAGTAACTATTCTGAGGGTAATAAAATGCTCTAAAATTTATTGCGGAGAATATTCTAAAACCCATTGAACTGCACACTTTAAATGGGTGAGATAAAATTATACAGTATGTGAATTATATCTAGATAAGGCTGTTATTTTAACTAATGAATGACTTTTTAATCCACTAATAGCAGATTTAAATGTTCTAATTTTACATTAGGTTTCTCAGGCTTTACGAGATTTCGAAATAAGCATGAAAACAGAGAAAAAGTATACTTTATTGGTATTTATGCCTAGCACAATTCAATTCAAATAAAATGGAACAGAGTAATTCACTGAATCTGAGTATAACATAGACACAATTTTTTAAAGTTTCTGTATGTTTTACCATCATATGATTGTGTTCATGCAAGTACAATCATTAAAACTGTCCTAGCATATATCATAGCACCACCTTTTATTTGCAGTACTTGAAGTAAATTTCATTGTTAAATATATCTGGCTTTAGCAATGTAAACATTTGCTACAAGTAAACTTATAAAGTAAAAGTGAATGATACTAATGAATAAATCAAAATAGAAAACATCACCACATGATATAATTCAACAAAACATTATATAATACTGTTTCAGTAAGAACTACAACTTAACAAATTTCACAAAATGGAAGCAGAAACAAAAACTAATGTGTAAACTCCCAAAGTAGTGTTAAAATACTGAAGCATATAGTGTAAAATTTCTCTCAGAAAAACAAGGGGAAAAAACAAAACCATGCAATGAAAACCAAATTTGGTTTACTAGTTACAACAGTCATTTCTTACCGCAAAGGTGTTCTAAAATGCACTCTCACAAAATGGTTTATTTTCAATCTGTCATTTTTTAAAAATTACATTTAATCGCTTAAGTTGAGTACTTTGTGGGAATTTCACATTTATTGTCAGTTGTGGGATTGTCACAAAAAAAACTTTTCATCTCTAAACTATTTTTTCCAAATGACCAAAAACATTAAATTACCTTCACCAAAATTATCATATATAAAGTCAAATAATTTCTAAACAAATAATCACAAAAATAAATCTGCCTTAACAGAAGAAGTACAGAAAAAGTATATATATATGTGTTAAAAATCACACAAAAAAATATTTAATGAACAGGCAAAAATATTTGCATATACCAGTACTGCTGATGATTTTTACTTTCTAACTGAAATTAAGAAATAAGTTTTCAAATGTCAGTGAGGACATTCAGTGCCACTGGATTTGTCTGTAATATACAAATGAGTTATGTCTCTGCAGTACAAGACAGACTCTATTTTTACTCTTTAACATAATTAAATTATAAATACCTCAAATTTCCAAAACCAGTTAATTATAATACTATGGCAAGCAAAATAATTTTGTTCTTATTGCTCTTATAGTTCCAGCTTAATCTATAAACATGAACATTTTTCCATGTTGTCTCAAACCATACTAATACAAAAAGTCTAGAGAGATAGCTCTGTTGGTTTCAACAGATGAACTGAAAAAGAAACAATGAAAATAAAATAAAATTTCATCTTCTTCAATGTCCTTGATATGTTCAGCATTTCAAGCAGCACTTGACACAGCAAGTTTCTTCAAATGATCCATAAACACCTGTAAACTAACATCATCTGTGAGAATAGGTGCTCCAGACTCCTAGAAAAAAGGATATTTGCTATGATTAAAACATAATGTGATACCTTCAAATCTATAAGCAATATATAAGCAAATGTTTCGCAGAGAAGAAAATCACTCTAGGCAGAATAATGCCTATGCTCCTGTTGCATAATAAAGAATGTATGGTAACTGGCCTTTGTCTCTGGGTTCCTGAGAGGGAAATTCTAGCCTTGGAATTTATTAACAGTAGTGTCTTTGTTATTCCAGAGCACCTCAGATAACCCTGAGTTTATGCTATGAGATGAAATGACTCAGGATGAATGGAAGGAGGCCAGTCATCAGAAAGGTCACCCATGTGACTGGAGGGCTGGTGCTTTAAGATAGCCTGACCTCCAGGGAGGGGAAGGGGGAGCTGGAGATTGAGTTCAATCAGGCACAAATAATTCAATCAATCATGCCTATGGAAAGGTATCACTCCCCCAAAATAACTCTGGATACCAAAGTTCAGTGGAATTTCCTATTTGACAAATACATCAATGTACCCTGATTCCATGGAAAAAAGATACAGAAACTCCATATTTGGGACCCTCCCAGACCTTTGTCTGTCTCTTGATTTAGCTGATACTAATTTTTCACCTTTATAATAACACTGTAATCATAATTATGGTGTTTCCTAGGTTCTATGAGTTATTCTAATGAATTGCTGAACCTGAGGGGGGTCGTGTGAACCCCCTACACACACACACACACACACACAGATTTGTAGCCAGTGGTTGGAAGTATGGGTAGCCCAGGATCCCACTTACAGCTGGCATCTAAAGGGCAGGCAGTCTTGTTGTGGACCATGTCCTTTAACTTGTGGCATCTAAACTAACTCCAAGTGGTCAGCATCATATCTGGATTGCCATTTGCCTACTGGTGTTAGAACAGCTCCATATCAACTTAATCTTTAAAGTGGTGTTAATTTTCTTGAATGTATCGGTGCTTTTATCACTACCCAAAGAAATAAGTCTTATTGCTGTCTATTTACTAAAATAAAACACCCAATTTTACATTTTTAACAGAAATGCCAGCTGGAAGGAAACAAACTATCATTTTTTGAATAAACTATGCTTTTAAGTTTTCAAGTTATTTTCACTGAGTTCTGCAGGTTCTATATAATTAACAAGAGTTAGGGAAAATTCCAAACTTCTATTTTAAAGAAAACGGTGTTGACAGAATGACTCTTATAATCCAATCCATTATTAATCAAATTTTATTATAACAAAAAAGAAATTTTATATCTAAATTTTTAGATCTTTCACCTGATACTCATTATTATTTATCATTAAATATATAAAGTCTAAAACAGAAATTAAGTAATCTTCAAAGAAGATCAGCTAGGCAAATGTGAATGTATAGCTCCTGTGGTTCTACATGGTATAGCCACAGACATGCCATACCACTCCTCAAAAAAATAAATTCAATTTTATTATGTGTTTTCATATGTTAAATCAGAAGACCTTGAAAACCTTGATAATGATGGGAGGCAACAGCACTAGGATTAAGAGTTTAGAGTTAAGTGCTCATTTTGGCAGTACATATACTAAAAAAGAGTTTCAAGTTTAGAGCCAAATTGCCTGGCCCCAAATCCTGGCTCTGCCACTTACTGCCTGTGTGATTTCGAGGAAGCTACTTAACCTCTCTGTCTTAGTTTCTTCATCTGTAAAATAAAGATAATAACAGGACTATTTCCCAAGGTTGTTGTAATGCTTGAGTTAATTGTGCAAACATAACGATACCTGGCACACAGAGTAGCCATAAAACATGTTTTAGCTATTATTACTACCTCTTTTGAAAAATCAATTATTTTACAACACTGAAATACTTTTTCTTAGTCTATATTTATAGTTAACACAGAGAATCAAAGGCCTCTGTAACGTGACTACCTAATAATAACCTGGTAGCTCTTGCTTTTTTCTTCCTATAATTATACCTGATTTTTTTTTTTCATTTTATACATGTTTCCATCTCAGTTCACCCAACCCCAGATCTATTTTTTCTAATCAAGAAAAAGAAAACATATATGAATTTTCTAATTTACATACTAGAAAATCTTATTTGAAATGATAAATGCTAATGCTCAACTCAATCTTATTAAAAATTTGCGTTTGGATGATTTCAATCTTTCAAATGCATCCTTTTCTTCTTTAAAATATATCCACAGTTAGGCAGGAAGGTCCAAGGCTTTATGTGATTTAGCATGTGAAGTACCACAGCAACAAGAGGCCTCCAGCATGCTGTCCCAGAAGCAGTGCTGCCCTCTGCAGGCCATCCATGGGTAATACTTATCTCTGGCTACTTGATTTCTGACAAAAAGAAAACTAAGGTATTCGATTCCATAATTTTTAGTGAAATGCTTGGCTACCAAGTTAGTTCCCTAAAATGCAAACATCAACTGAGCTTAAATGATTAAAAATTCAGATTCTTGAGTCAGCCTAGCCTAGATTCAAATCTGGACCCTGCCACAGTTTAGCTATGTGATCTTGGGTAAGTTACTTAACCTGTATAAGCCTCAATTTCTTTTCCTGAAAAATAAGAGTTAATAGTACCCACCTCATAGGAGTGTTTTAATAATAGGAGTGCATAAGAAGCTTAGCATGGTGACTAAAACATAATACAGATTCAGCTTAGTTATTATGATTATTATCTATGAAAGTATAAACATAATTTCTCTTAACAAAAATCATAGCTCATTAAAGACCTTAGGGCTCCTATCTATGCTTCTAATTCCCCTACTTCCAGGCAACAATAACTTCAAAGTTTAAAATAGCTTTTTTTTCCTATTTGAAATACCTTCAAGGAGACACTTTTTTTTCATTGATAAGGAAAACTAATACCAGTAGATAACATTTACTGAGTAATATTACTGTGCATATCAAGCATGTAACATTAAACTCTGTAGCAGACAAGGAAGTGAAGGCAAAGAAAAGTTTAAGATTGCACTTCCAACTACCAGCCCAGAACAATGCCTCTCCAACTCAGCAAGTTCTTTACTTTTCTACCAACTACATCTCCTGTTGTAATTTAAACCAAGAAAAAAACGAGGAACAAGTCATTATTTCCAGGAGCTAAATCAGTTTTTGAATGCAGAAATTCAGCCACTAAGAGATATATTTTATTTGGTCAGAATAATGTGGGCTCACAAAATTTTGTTAACTGAATTACGTGAAGGGCAAAAGTCAGCTACTTTTGGAGGGGAGGAACAGCTACCCTCTTTAGAAAAAGATTCTAAAGATTCTCCCCCACAAACCTCTGCCCCCAAGTATCACTTCCCGACATTGAAAATATCAGGAATTACACCAACCAGCTTCACTCATTTGTTACCAAAATGGCCCCTAAGGGTACTTGATATGTGACCCCTGACAAATACTATTTTAAATATCAAGGACAACCTCCTACATAACCATAATACCATTATCATACTCAAGAAATGCAATAATACTGTACTAATATCTGACACATACCCAAATTTCACAAATCATCCAAATTATATCTCTCTCTCCCTCTAATCCAGAATCTAATCAGAATTCAGATTTTTGTGTATAGCTGGCTTGCCCTGGAATAGGTTTTATTTTCCTGCAACTTCTAATCAAGTCCCATTTTGTCTACTTTGGAAATATCTCCCAAATCTATTGCTTTTAACCATCTTGCATTAATTTCCTCTAAGTTGGGATTACTTCAATAAATAAAACTTCAATCTTAAAGACTGTTCCAAATTAATCTTACCATTCAACTATATAGCTAAGACTCAAATTCACTCCTCTGTCCAAAAACCTCCATAACATCCAATTATTTAACAAATGAAAACTCAGGTTCTCAGTTCTCACCCTGGCATTCAAAATCCTCCACCATTTGGCTGTAAGATACGTTTCCAGCTTCTGTACTATTATACTACTCATCCCTACACATACTCTGTACTTCAGCCACACTATCCTCTACCTCAAGCTTGTCCAAACCACGGCCCACGGGCCACATGTGGCCCAGGACGGCTTTGAATGGGGCCCAACACAAAGTCCTAAACTTTCTTAAAACATTATGAGATTTTTTTTTGTCTTTTTTTTTTAAGCTCATTGCTATCATTAGTGTTAGTGCATTTTATGTGTGGCTCAAGATAGCTGCCGAAAGATAGACACCCCTGCTTTATCTAGAATTATCTTCCTCATGTAATTTTTACCTATTGGTTACAATAATAACCATTCTAAAAGGATATGTCCATTTTTTTGAGCTCTTTTCTGATCATACACACTCTCCTGCTGCCACCATGTGACCTCTTCCTGTCTGCCTCTTCTGACCTATGTAATACTTTACATCTTTCTAAAAGCACATATCCCATTCTGATTTGTATTTTAATCCCTTAGGTATATATATTTATCTTTTATAATAAACTACAAGCTCTTCAAAGGCAGTAATAATCACTGTGTACCCTAAAGTAGCAATAAAGACTCCTACATATTGGACACTCAATAAATGTTGATATATTGTACCAAGAGGTAAAACGTCTACCAAATTAAAATATATTAATAATGATTTTCCAGGCCTCCAGCCTCTCATATTAAGCTACAATCCCTGACCTCTCCTGGTTTACTGTGGGCTTTTCTGGTTCATGGCCTAGCATTAAGTTTAAATCATCACTTCTATCTTATACTACACACTTTATTGCTTTTTTCTCAAGGGTGTGGTGCTAAATTTGAAATATAAAAGGGTTCTATCTATTTCATTTGATCACTTTTTTTTTCTATGGTGCCACCAAATACTAATTCTATTTTCTACTCTTACTTTTTCATTACTTTGCCAACAGAAATTGTTACCAAATACATAGAAAAAAATGTCGCTCTCACTAAAATAATAAACTATAAATACACAAAGAAATAACTTGCAAGATCTGCTATTTATACTTACCTGTCCCCAGGCATACATATTATTATGAGTCTGTGAAGGGTTGACTTTTGAAAGCAGAAAACGGGCCTTAAAAGCAAAGAAATAACATTATCCATCAAAAATAGACTTAGTCAATATAAGTTGAACAAATACATTATGCCATCTAAAATCAATTTTATTTAGTATGCTATGGTGGAATTAATCTTATTAAATTTAACTTTTTAAAAAAGTTAAATTTTGAAATATTTAAACCACTATATTACTAATAAATAATAAATGCACCCTCTTTTCTCCAAATCATACATTTATAACATTAATAATAACAAATAATAAATTGAGTCTAAAACTCAGCATATAAAAATTTTGTGTGAAACAATTATGGCAAGGGTAGTGTGAAATTTATTAAACACTTTGTCTGAAATATCATCAGAGGTTTGAAGTTCCAAAAAATGATATAAATGAAAACCATAAAAATCTATATATTCTGTTATTTTAAACAATGACTCCCAAACTTTTTTAAACTATAGGTTATTCTATTAAATAACCTATCAACATTTTACCCATATATCCACTATGCCTTATAATAATTAAAAAATAAAAACAGAAAATAAGGAAAATAGTATTGCACATGATGAGACATCAATAAAAGAAACAGTCATAATTATTTCATATTTGAAGAACACAGCACTCAAATCTTTTGAAATTTAGTTCAAAATCTTTTTCTATTCTGTAACTAAACAGTTTAACACAAGACAACTGGCTCTAGAATCAGAACATCTGCATTCAAATCCCACTTCGTCCATCTACTGTGTTTCCTGGGCCACAAATAACCTAAGTCTCAGTTTTATTATCTAGATAGATAGATAGATAGATAGATAGATAGATATAATTATATATATAGTTATTTACCAGTATATATTTATTTTTATATATAATTTAACTATATATATATAAAACTATAATTTAACTACATATATATAGTTTTATATATAGTTATATATATATATATATATATATAACTATATAGTTACCGGTATATAGTTATATATATAGATAGTTAAATTGATTGGGGTGACATTGGTTGATAACCATTAATTGTCTCCAGGTGTACAGTCTACATTACATTATCTATGCATTGCATTATATGCTCACCACCCAGAATCAGCTCCCTTTCCATCACCATATATTTGATGTCCCCTCCCTGCTTTCCCACCCACCTCCCCTTTACCCTCGGGTAGCTGCTAAATTATTGACTGTCCATGAGTTTTTGTTTCTTTGTTACTCTCAGTTTTATAATACACCTATAAATGAGGTCATATGTGTCTTGATTCTTTCAGTCTGACTTAGTTCACTTAATAAAATGGTTTCAAGGTCCATCCATGTTATCTTTATAAGGGAGGTAACAACAGGACTATTATGAGAATCAAATGAGATAAAGTACGTAAAGTGATAACTACCAGCTTTGCAAATTCTCAATACATGGTAGCTATTATATATATAGAAAACCCTAATAACAACTGCTATCATCTCTGAAGTGTAGGTCCTGATGCTTACTACCTACTTTGTACTACTGTGCTAGGCAAAGAATACAGCAAAAAAACAAAGCATGACCCCTGTCTTCAAGGAGCAAGTGAATAATCCTATAACAACTTATAAATCATTTATTACAACTCAAATAAGAATTACAAGGGAGAAGCAAAAAATATTTTAAGACTGTATGTTAAGGGGTCCTAACCTAAACTTATGAAAGACCCAAAAGGGCAGTGTGTATATGTATATGTATCTTATTTAATCCTCATAATTCTGAAAAACACAAAGCCTTTTATAATACCATAATGTTTTCCTATTACATGGCATTTTCTAGGAAACTGGAATGACAGAATAAATAAAGAAAAAAATTACATGACCACAATTTCATATTCACAGACTTAATCAGTAAATAACAGCTTTCAGAAAAGTACACTAAATTATTTCCCAAGCTGTTCATGTCTTCTCACTCAACTGAAGCTAACATTACACCATAACACTATCCTGGCTCTGTTACTAAAGCTGGGCTGGTGACAGAAAATGGGAGAAACTGCCAGCTTTAGACAACTAGCCAATAATCTCATTGCTTTGCTCTCAAAGCTAAGGCAAAAACCAAGTATACCTTCCCCTGGATACCATCATCTCCAGCCCATCTCCTTCCTCTTTCATTTGCCTGGTAAAGCAGTCTGTTCAAAGTAAAATCAGAAAGCAAGTAGGAACAATTCATTGCAAAAGTAGGAACAAACAAACATACAAACAAATTAACAGTACTTACCTGGCTGCCTCCATGTTCAGTGTCGATATATCTCGGCATTGGAAATCTGGAGTGAAGAATTTCCTGGGCATCATCCACTGGGGCTTGTAGGAGGTGGCGGAAATTTTCATATTCTGGCATGTCCTGGTATCCTGACTTGCGCCACTGGGCTATGGTCTAATTTTAAAACAATTAAAAAAATTATTTTTAATCTATCCAAAATTTTCTATCTATCCAAAATTTTCCAAAGAAGGTATTTTTCAAAGGAAATAATCTTCAGAAAAAAATAAAATTATAAAATATTATTCCCGTTATCTCAATTTTTAAAGTTAAGAATACTAATGTACTCTTGAGTAAACAGATGCAAAGTTAGTATACTTCTCCTTTAAAAATAAATCATTATGCCAGAAAACTTTTAAAACACTATGCTTAAAGATTTTTCTTTTTATTGTTTTTTTGACAGTGAGAGAAACAGACAGACAGAGACAAAGAGAGAAGAGGGAGGGCCCAGAGCAGTCTCCATAGCTGACAGCATTAGTTTTCCACATAGTTTCACTCCACAGGTGGGCATGGGGCTGCGCAGGGCAGGAACTGGGCCAGGATCCTCCCGCATAGGTCCCGGCAAGAACTGAACTGGGGGCACACCCAAGTTCAGCATATGGGTCCACCTTGGCTGAGGCCAGGATTCTATCCTTGGGCTCCAGGGCTACAAAGCAAGCGCTTAACCCACTGAGCCATCCCAGCTTCCTAAAACACTATGCTTATCAAATTAATGTTGGCTAAAAGCTATCTACCTATGCTTGTGATAAGTGAGGGGAATTTTTGTTATAGAATATTTCACAGAGATTTCTAAATAATCTACTATCATGAAGTCTCTACCAATGGGTTTATATTCTGGCAAGATATAGAAACACAAAAACTTTAATAATAATAGCAATAATATAGAGACAATATACTGTTAGGCGAGCATCTGAATCAATTCTTTCATTAAGGTAAATGGCTTCATGTAATTAAGTCACCCAAAAATTTAACCTGGTTTGGCTTCTGGGTTAATTAAATCAGTGAACATATAACTCTATATCAGGATGTCCAAACTTTTGGCTCCCTTGGGCCACACTGGAAGAAGAATTATTTTGGGTCACATATAAAGTACACTAATGACAGTTGATGAGCTAAAAACAAAAAATGTTGCAAAAAAATCTCATGTTTTAAGAAAGTTTACTAATTTGTTTGGGGCAGTGTTCAAAGCCTCTGGATCCACATGTGGTCCACGGGCCACTAGTTGGACAAGCTTGCTCTTTATCATTTTATATTTCTATATTTAATAGAGAAACACGTATCTGCATTTCTGATTTCTCCTTTAAGCACACTAACAAGCTATTTGAAGATACAAACATTATAAAAGAAAAAAAAAAATCTAGTAGTAAATAAAACACCAGCCATCTAGTAAAGAAGAAAGACTACTGCACCTACGCACACAGCTTTAAATGCTATGGAATCTTACCTCACCATGATAAATCAGAATCTGGAAGAATGTGTCCATGAGAAGAATACGATCTGCAAGAATGCTGCTGCTATCAAGAAGAACTGGCTAACATGAAGAAGAGAATGAGAAAGAAGAAAAAAGAAAACATAAATTACTTAAAAACACAAAAGATTTTACCAGGATCTATTAATTTAAACTTTTTAAGTTATTAAATTTATATCATATTACTTAAAACCTCTTGCTAATATGAATTCCCATGGCATATTCTAACTTAATTTTCTGAGAAGGCTCTAAACTGAGGTAACAATTGAAAAATAGGGTCATGAGGAAAGTGATGTGACTCTTCAGCCTGATGGTGCATCACTGAGTGAGAGAAGAAAGGGCTGGGTGGTGTACAGCAAATTTGGGGCAAATGGAAAAATAGGATATATAAAATGAAAGGGAATGCCTGAACTAATGGCATAAACTTGGGTACCACATGCACAATAATGGTAATTAAAGCTATGTTAGACCACATCACTTAGAAAGAGAAGACAGAGAAAAAGCCAGACACAGAGCCCGGATGCACGACAATACTTAGAAGTATGAAAGGGAGAAGCCAGCAAAAGAAGACTGAGAAAGAAGAGGCAGTGAGCAAGAGGAAAACCATAGGTACTGTAGATGGCAGAGTAATCTAGTGCAAAAGTTTCGCAAGGAGAGTTGTCACTAGGAAATACCGTTGAAAGTTCTGGCAAGACCCCCCCCACTCCCACCCCTTCTAAAAAGAAAAAAGGAGAGAGAGAGTTCTGGCAAAATGTAGAACACTGGTAGCCTTGATAAAATTGTTTCAGTGTGACAATAGGGCAAGAGTATAACTAAAATAGGTTAAGAAGAGAATAGGAGGTGAGAAAATACAGACATCAAGTAACTGAGATTTTGAGTTTAGCTGTGAGCAGGACCAGAGCCTAAATGGGTTGGCAACTGGAAAAAATATGAAGTTGAGGGTCACTTTTTGTTTATTTTAACATAAGTGCTGTTAATGTTTCTATGAATGATCCAGAAAAATGATCATGCAGGAAAGAAAGAAGATTAAATCCAAAAGCAAGTCCTTAAAAAAATGAACTGATGGGACTCATGGAATAAATGGAAAGGCTGGAATTTGATGGGAGTAGGCACTGGGGATGGTGGGATTCCAATTTTCCTCTAACCACTATTCTACATTTTCCAAATGTCTACAATTTACACACATTATTCTTAGATTTTTTTTTTAAGTTATTTCTGAAACTTTCTTTCCTGATTCAAAGAACTAATAGACCAAATATATAGGTAAATCAACATATTAAAAATATATTTTTCCTAGAAAAGTAGAAACTATGAGATAAATTACTAAAATAATTATAGTAACAAAATAAAACATTTCACCTTCAATATTTTACAAAATAGTAAATAAAGGTATCATGAGGGATCATTAATCAATTTATATTATAAATATTCTCTATATACTGACTTTTCCAAAAGTATTATTTTCAAATATAGTCATTACATACTTTCAAGTGGTAAAACAGACCATTTTGACCACAGAATGAAAAACAATATTTGGTAACAGGTTAAAATAAGTGGGACAGTTTGTTAAGGAGGCAAAATGAATACTTGATCCTTTTTCTAAATATATGTCTTTATAATCATTTGTATCTTTTATTTAAAAGAGACTAGAGGAAAATGAGATTATATTAAAGCAAGAGACACTAAACTCTGGAATAAGCTACAGACTCTAAAATTATCATCACCTCTAGACACTATTAAAGACATAAGAATCATAAGCCCTATAGGATTTGATCAACCAAATGACTGGACAAAATGATCTTAAAAGTCTCTTGCACCTCACTGTTTCATTATTTCTTTAATATTATCCTAATATGGCCTAGCATGGTGTCCAGCACATAGTAAGCACTGGTATATACAGGGTCCAGAAGAAGTAACACCCTTTTTTAAGAAGTATAGTGTGATATTGTTATGCTATAGAATTACATGCTTATGATTTTGTAATAAAAGATTTGGTATAAATTACCAGTTCATAAAATACAGGGATGTTACTTCTGCCGGACCCTGTATTTTTAAGTGACTATATAAATAACTTAAGGTAATTATTCTTGAATTAAATTCTTATATTTAGTAACTATATTTTAAGAACAAGTGTTTTCACTTTTTAATGGCCCACATTATAGTAACAAAACCAATTATCTTTATGCCCTTACCTCTGGTGGTCCACTGAAAGAATACGCATACAGAATAGGCTGAATCATGATCAGAGACTGAGTCAGATCTTGACGCATAAAATGGTGACGATAATATGAACTCTCATCAGGACTATTGTTAAAAACTTGCAAGAAAGGAGACCTTCTTAAATGAAACATAAACTGCAAGAGAAAACATGTGAGGTAGCTTTTACTCATTTTGATATTACAATAGGAGTTTACTATTGCAAAAAGCATTTGATTACAACTACTAACCAAACCCTCAATACAACAAGTTATAATTAACATTATAAATTGTATTTCTCAGAAAGAATTTCATTTGTGACATTTATCAGTTACTTGAAACTATAATTCAACAACAACAACAAAAATTAAAGTAAAAGAGATGACAAAAGAAAAAGAGAAGAGAGAAACAAACTTCTAGTTCAGGTTTGTTATTCAGAGGCTGATGCCAGGTGGTACATTATCAGCATTCTTTGTTTTCATTCCTCATCTCTCTAGCCACATCTCTGGACTTTTTTTTTTAAGATTTATTGTATTGTTTTTGACAGAGACAGAGAGAAACGAAGACAGAGAGAGACAGAAGGGGGAGGGCCCAGAGCAGTCTCCATAGTTGTATGTCATCAGTTTTTCAACATGGTTTCCTTCTACACAGGTGAGCCGGCACCGCGCAGAGCAGAAACTGGGCTGGGGGCCTCTAGCATGGGAGGCACACCCCCTCAAGCCAGGGTCCGAGAACCAAACTGGGGGCCTCCCATATGGGAGCACACCCCAGTTCAGCATATGGGTCCACATGGGCCGAGGCCTGGATTCGATCCTTGGTTCCTGGGGCTGCAAAGCAAGTGCTTAACCTGCTGAGCCATCCTGGTTTCCCCACTGGACTTTTTTATTACTACTAATTACTACCACAAAAAAATTCTGAGAACATAAAAATAGATTAACAGATTTTCTACTTTGTGTATAGCATCCAAAAATTGTACCAGAAAGGGTCTGAATTGGCTTTTTAAAAAAGACTTAAATACTCATACACTCAACCTATTATCCTAAGTACATTCTCCACATTTTGTTTTATTTATTCTTTCTCATTGCACTTTTCTCCTCTTCCATTCATTCTGCATATGAAAGAGATCAGAAAGGGAGAGTTGGGAAGCCCAAATGGCTCAATGGGTTGAGCGCTGGCATTGTGGCCCTTACCTTTCATCCCTTACAACTTCAACCATTCCTATTTATTCACATGAATGTGTAACTGGTAAATTTGGGATATTTTACAGATGAGGATATTCCTTAAATTTAGTCTTTCACATTTTAGAAGATCATCAGACTTTGAAAATCCAAAGAAAAAAGTATTTCTGGGTTCTCTGGTCTCTGTAACCAGTAGAGGGTAAAAGATGGGATGCCCAGATTTCTCAGAATCTAAAAACCTAAAGAGCATTTCATCAGATATTATTATTAGACTAATGCACTCACTCCCTTTCCTATTAGTTTCTGCTACGAAGGTGAGTCCTGAGAATTCCCAAAATGAATTTTTGTCTGCCTTAACACAAGTGGACTCTGCCTTTCCCTAGTTCTCCAAAACCTCACTAGAGATTTAGGGAAGTCTTCCTCTAAAAAAAAAAAAAAAAGAAGTTTCTAGGTCACAGATCAATAAAAGATTTCCCAAAACATGTAAGAGAAGCTCAGAAAAGCAAGTCGAGGCTTAAACAAAGTTTTCATGGTCAAAAATTAAAATTCCACATCTCAATATTAACCATCCTCCCAGGTCAAGCTAAAATGCCACGTCTTCTGTAAATATGTATTAAACCGTCCATTTTAAAGGATTCCTTTAAGTCGGTGGACCAGACATGATGTTTTTAAACAGGACAGAAAACAGTTCTGTCCCATTTCAAACAGTATTCTGGTCAGCCTCCTGACATCCTGAATCTAGCCCAGTGATACTAGGCTGACCATATGTACCATTTGAAACAGGACAGTACCATTGTTTTCTGTTCCATTTAAAATGGGGATGGCTGGTCAGTCTACCTTTAGGTTTCCTTTAACCCATTTCCTGTTTGCTCCAAGACTACTTGCCAGCGGAGTTTGCGACTGCAGCATTTACGCCGGGATACTAGCTGGCAGCACTTGCAGCTGTAGCATTTACCTGAGATAGCTCGCAGATTACACACAGTCCTAACCTTACCCCCAAAGTTTGCCTTAAAATATCTCTCTTATTATTTTCACATCACTTCAGTATATCGACAGTCTTTGGGAACAAATGACATCACTCTATTTATAGCATTGTTTTTAGGAGTGGTATTTCCACTTATAGTAATTCTCAATCACTGAAAATGGCAAATCCTAGAAAACACAACATTTTGAAGCATGAAAAATATTATTGAATACTGATCATCATAAACATTTTTGTTACATTAGGATTAGAAACCAGTTCTACTTAGAACTAACTCCAAGAACAGTTTTTTATTTTCACATTGAAAAACAGTCCTATTTGTTTCAGCCTCAAAAAGCATGTTTATACAAAATTAAATGAACACAGCAGTGAGCTGCACTTTATTTTCTAAACAGGAAATGAGTTAAATTTTGTATATCTCTCACAGCATTCCTTTCTGCTATGTGTTGTTTATGTATATTTCAGATCCCACTCTTCAAACTGAAAACTCCTTGAAAATGGGATCCATGTAAGTCATCTTTATTCTCCTAAAGCTCCTTGCACACAGTACTTAGTTTAATAATTATCTGTTACTCATTATATAAACAACCTATACTTGTTAAAATATCTATCAAAACAACAGATAGAGGGATAGATTCTACTAAGTGAAAAAGTTTCTGTAAGATAAATCAAATTAGTTTCTTTTCTATTTATCTGGTATGTCCCCAAAAACTATTCTTAGGTAATGATACTATGCTATGGTTGATACCAGTAGTTGATTGATAAAATTACTTCAGATGAAGTCCTTTTGATATCACTATAATTAGATCCCTTGTATCAGATGGAAAGCTAATCTGCCTTACACCTAATTCCAGTCCACAGTAGAGTTCTAGTTAAATTTCTATTCACCACAAACAAATGGCTATTTGTAAGGTTAATATAGTAATAATATATACTCTTTTCATCAACCACTCATAACACAATATAAATTTATTAAGCTATCCCAAAACTTACCTAACCAAAAGGATAACCCAATACAATAGATTGTGTAAGATGAAAAATAAAAAACAAATAACAAGAAAAATGAGGCCCAATACTACTGTGAACATAAAGAAAAGGCCATGGAACTTTTATCTACTCACCTGTGGATAAAGGGAGAAAGTTTCTGAAAATCTGAAGGAACTTGGATCATCTTTGTGATACTCTCCAAATTTCTGACACTAAATAAAATAAAACCTGTTAGTAATACACTTCCTGGCATAGAATTGAAACTGTTGCCTATATTCTATTTTAAAAAGTTATTACCCTTTAGGAGGCAAATACTTGATATATGATAAAATTAGAATATTACTTATAATCTTACCAAGATACTGATTACAACCAAAGAAATACATTTGAATTTCAAAAGTAAGTAATACACTGCTCCAACAGGGTAACAATTCATCTTTACATGTTTGATTTCTTTAAACTATCTCTGACAGCTCTTAGATAACAAAGCTCAACATGTGCCCCCCTAATACTCTACCTAACAAAAGACAATAGCCAACTGAAAGAAAGATGCACTATCAAAAATACCAAAGTGGCTACAAAAGGAAGTTGCTGGTTTTGGCACACCAGAAACAATACCAAAAAGAAGGACCGACTGAGGAAAAGAAAATCAGAGACCAACAGTCAGCAATGAAGAAAATATGTAAAAAAGCAGTAAAAACAGTTATAGTAACTTAGTATTAAGTATATTTGGAACTAATTTGATAACATCCAAAAGCAAAAAATTGTAGGGTACATAATTGTCACTCTTTCATTTTAAGGAAAAATGGCATTTTAGTTCACTGGACAAGATAAGTAAATTATACTATTCATTATTTTGCCTTTCTCAGCAATATGGATAGAAGTCCCTCATACAGTCTTTTCAGTCGCGCTGTTAAGTACGTTGAAAGAGATTCTCAGCAACAAATATTTACTACAAATAAAAGCAGAATTTTTAAAAGCACAATGTTCACTTCTTACCAGTCGAATGAGTTGTCTGTCTAGCCATCTAAGTACATCTGGCCCTTCCTCTGTTTCTGCTCTATATATTGCCAGCCTGGCCATAAGAATGGCTGCTGCCTCCTGATCAAAAGACGCAGCAATGTTTTGGATTTGAGTTTGAGCATCTGCCCAGCTAAAGATAAGAAAAAGCACAGAGATGCTGGTGAATAATTATATTCACAATATCATGGTTCATTATCACAGATTTAAATTTAAAGGTACAGAAAATTACTGTAACATTTCAAAATTCCAGTATTACCTAGAAAAACTATCATGTAAAAAAAAAAAATCAGTCATAGCAGTTTCATTACAGTACTCATTGTTTTTCAGAAAAATGTAGACAACTGACTCTGAATGGTAAACACGTAATATAACATACAGATGATGTATTATAGAATGGTATACCTGTAACCTATATAATTTTTACTAACCAATGTTACCCCAATAAATGTAACAATAAAAAAAAAAGAAGAGGGGAAGCTGGGATGGCTCAGTGGGTTAAGTGCTCACTTTGCAGCTCCAGGAACCAAGGATCGAATCCCAGCCCCAGCCCATGCGGACCCATATGCTGAATTGGAGTGTGCTTCCCATGCTGGAGGCCATCCATTCAGTTCTTACCCCCTGGTTTGACCTCTGGCTCGAGGGGGTATGCCTCCCATGGGGAGGCCCCCAGCCCAGCTCCCACCCTGCTTGGCCTCCGCCCACCTGTGTGGAACAAAACCATGTTGAAAACTGATGATGTACAACTATGAAGACTGCTCTGGGCCAACCCCCTTCTCTGTGTCTCTCTCTAAAAAAAAAAAAAAGGAGAAAAATGTATCCAAACCTAATGAAATCTTATAAAGTAAATCCAAGCACATTCCTTAAAACATCAAGATTTTTATAAGTAAAAATAATTGCGTAGGTTTGTGTGTTTGCACATGTACATAGACATACAAGTCTCCATACCAGAGTTTAAAATTTTCTTTAATTTTTTAAAAGCCAAAGTATGGGAATACAAAAATAAAAGGATTTTCAGAATCCAAGTAATTCTCATTTACAAACTGGAAAATATCAGAATTTTTTTTCTCACTAGTCTTTTATTTATGAGCTGATAAGTTTATATTTTATATCAATTTTTTAAATTCATTGGGATGACAATGGTTAATAAAATTATAGGTTTCAAGTATACAATTCTATAATATATCACGTATATATTGCATTACGTATTCATCACCCAAAGCCAAATCTACTGCTCTTACCATATATTTGACCCCCATTACTCCCTCACGCCTTTCCCTCTGATAACCACTAAACTGTTGCCTGTGTCTGTAAGTTTTTGTTTGTTTCTCTTGTTCATTTGTTGCATTCAGTTTTATATCCCACATATGAATAAAATCATTTGGTTCTTGACTTTTTCCATGACTAATTTCACTTAGCATGATATTCTCAAGATCTATTATTCACTGATCTTTAATTCAATTATTAGTAATAAAATTACATAAGTAAAATTACTGTGCATTCTTTTTTCTCCTTCAATACACTGACTAAACCAATTAAAAGTTAGTAAGCAAAAATTTTAGTCTAACGGATCAATTTTATATTATGTATAAAATTGCAGTTAATTTATTAAATTAACATTCTATAAATCCAATCCAATTAAATTGATCCCGTGTATACCCAGCAATAGTTCTTGATTGTTTACTTAACATTTCAGAGACAGAGAGTTTTGTAATACAGTAGACTCTCCGTTAACTAGAACTCAAACAGGCAAAAAAATTGAAGAGACAATACTACATTTATCTGGCATATGTGCCAGTAAATTGAGAGTCTATATAAATTTATCTGGCATCTACCAATCCCCATGGGTGCCAGTTAATCAAGAGTCTACTGTACATCAGCTGATCCTAGTTCTAAAGTACCTTACTTAAGCAATTCTGGCAATATTTATAGGCTTCTTGAAAAGGTGGACCATTTTTACATGACTCAAAGATATAAGAAATGATCCCAAGGGAATTCAAGCAATAACATGTTCAAAATTCTTCTCTTCTTCATCTATTTTTAATTGTTTTCAAATAAGTGACAACTGTGAATTATTTCAGTCTGTGCCTAATTATTCCCTTTTGGAAACTAAACTATAACAATAAATGTAGTATATTACTATGTTACACAAAATACTACCCTATAATATTGTTAAGAGACTTTCTTTTGTGTATCTCAATCAGTGCCGGCTAAGTGTGGTATGTGAATCCAGTGCCAGTTCACCCTGAGGTAAGAATAGATGTTTAAAAATTTCTGAACAATTTAACAAAATAATTTTAAAGTCTGATGAATCTAATAAAAATAGGGATTTGTACTTTAAATAATTTTTTAAATTTCATTTTCCTACTAATTCATTTTATTCCATTTAATAAAAGTCTTAGTCTCCAAAGAACAAGGGTAGGGGGAAACAACTGGCTTCACCAGATAATTTGAGGACTAATCTATCCCATATCATTAGCAAGCCCAATATGTTCGTATCTTGCATTCCACATTCTCCCACAAAAGTACCCAGTGTACAAAGCAGATGCTAAATAAAGGTTTCATAAATGAATTAAATGACTAATTACACTTGAAAAAATATACAATAATAAAAGTAGCTAAGAACTTAATTATCAATTGAAAAGTAATGTTACTAATTATTGTGCTATTATATATAATGGATCATATATACTATTATATTACTGCCAATTGTAGGACAATGCTTATTAGTTTTTCTCTCTCAGGGGAATAAGGTAAATAAAATAATATTTTAAGAACGTGTCTTAGGAGTAGTTTTTTTAATTGCTTTACAGTTCTTAATAATGAATATTTTAGCAAGTAAGATGGGCTAGGGAGAAATAAAATGCTATTAGTCATAAACGTTCATTTTGTAGCCATGGACATGACTCAAAATAGGAACCCAGTTTAGCAGCATAACCTAAAATACATTTGCTATGTAAATTAAATGTCTAACAAATACAACTTACTTCCTCGCAATGGTAGTCACTCGAATGCGTCTCTGCCCACTTGAATGCTGATACTGAGTCACAAATTGGATTGCACCACGCCCTCCTTGAGGAATTGGAGCATTATGCTGTGTAAAAGTAAAAGTAAAAACTAAGCAAACTCTATTGTGTTGTTGTCATATAGTCATTGGCTGCATATCCTGGCACTAATAGAATTAATTCCAATATAAATTAGAAGGATGTTTTTTACAGTGTATACAAAACAGTTGTGATTTGCCACATAAAAGAGAAATGGACTTGGGAGAGGGAGGAAATTTTTTAGAAGAATAAGAGGAATGAGTCCAGCAAGAAAATCAGTGTCAAGTATTATATAATTCAGAGGAATATGAATGACCAAAATGAAAGGAGGAGTATAAAGAAATTAACAGATAAAGAAAGGTGTAAGTAAGGCAATTTTGCCTAATAATAATTGGATAGAGAAACTGAGCTAAGTCCTACTCCCCAGCGTATATAAAATGAAAACAAAATTTTTAGAAGAAAATCACACGATGAACAGAAGACCAACAGAAAACTATTAATGAGAAGAGACCAATAGTAATATGTAGTAACGATCCTCAGAAGGAAATAGCAAATAGTCAATAAGGAAACTTTCTTCTTGCCCTTAGACAACAGATTTCTTACTTTGGTTGGTTGGTTGGTTGTTTTGGTCAATAAGAGCTATTATCTTCTTAAAAAATTTTAATTGTTAATAAAAAAACTCCTGGGGAAGCCGGGATGGCTCAGTGGGTTAAGCACTCACTTTGCAGCACCAGGGACCGAGGATCGAATCCCGGCCCCGGCCCGTGCGGAACCATATGCTGAATTGGGAGCTCCCCCAGTTCAGTTCTCTCTCTGTCTCTGTCTCTGTATCTCTCGCTCCTTCTCTCCTTCTCTCTCTCTCTCTCTCTCTCTCTCTCTCTCTCTCTCTCTCTCTCTCTCTGTCAAAAATAAATAAATAAATAAAAATATTTTTTTAAAAAAAACAAAAAAAACTCCTGTACCTGTCTTAGGAAGGCTGACTATTAATAGTTTGTGGTTCATCTTATGCCTAATAATTACAGGAATATAAGTCAATAATTTTTACATTAAAGCATTTTTTAATATAACTTTCTCCTGTAGCAGAAAAACAATCTTTCCAAATACTGGAATCTTTACCTTCCAATTTTTTCTATGGATTTTGATATATTAAACTTTCTTCTAGGACTAATGTATCATTATATACGGTATATATGTCTTAGGACAATTAGGAGGAACTTGATATCGAATTCAAAAATGCACAGCTAGAACAAACTTTTAAATTTTATTTATACTTCAATTTTATATTTTAGAAATAAAGAGACTAAAAGTTGGGTTGCCCAATGTTGGGCATTTGTAGGTTTCCTTAGTATCTCTTTCTATGACAGTAGTTCCTCTCACAAACAAAAACTCCAAAACAGAGTAAGCTTTGGGTCAAATTTACTATTAAAAGAAAAATATGAAATACTCATGACCTAAATTAAGTACTTGTTCAAATGTACATTGTAATATACAAATAAAAAAGTCATACCTGATTGACAACCTCAAAATATACGGCTAAGGTTGTGGTGGGACTAAGTCCACATATCTTCCATTGACAAGTGCCACCTGTTCCTATCTCCTGTAAAAATAAAAGATAACATGGTTGAAAGCTAAACAATACAATTTATTACTAAAACGTACACCAAGGTGAAAAGGGGGAAGGGGACCTCCAGTAAGAAAAAAAAAATGTATTTCAGATTTCTAACTAATTCATTGAATGCTAAAAGCTTAAGATTTTGTAAGATCATAAAAAATATATCAAAAAAAATTATGCAAGTTTTATACAAAATTATGAAATAACAATTTCTTCCTGAATAACAATTCTCCCTAAGTAATTTACAAAAGTATTAATGTTATTCATATTGAAGACTTTAAAAGTATATACCATTTAATGAATTACAGCTAACATTATCCTTCTATCCAACAATTTGATCTGTATAATATACAAGTATGCACATATGAATATAGATCCTCCAGATAAGAATTGTATAATTTAAGCAGTCTGATTCCCAAAAAAATTTCTGTGATATAAATCTTTACCATGCAAACTGCTTAAAATTAATTTTTAACTCTCATTTTCAAGATGATTACCCACTTCATGTTATTTATTCCATCATCTTCTCTACAGTTACAGTACATAACTCTACTATTCTTAAGTGCATTATACATCTACTAGATGAAATAATAAAAAAGAAATTGCAACTTAAATGTAGCTATAATAATTTGGTTACTTCGTTATAAATTCTATAACAAAAAAAAATAGGAATTAATTTAGACTTTCAGAAGTCTCCAAATTTACAAATCATAGCTCTTTTCTTAGGCACACTGGGGCAAAGAATAACTAGGGAATAAAAAAATAGAAGACTGGTGGCAGTATAAAAGTTTTAATTAGGGGTGAATGGGAAAAAGGGTATTCAGAAAGAGTAATCACAAACAGAGGTAGACCAATGGAGGCTGAACCACATTCTACTGAAAAACTTAGTCAACACAATAATTTTGAAAGAAATGCATTAGGCTGTCACCCCAGGTCTCTTTGTTGGATCTGCCCTGAAAATTAAGCTGAGCTTTATTTTTAGAATATAGATGACTTACATTTTCAGACACACAGGGTCCTTTAGAATTGAGAGACACACAGGGTCCAATAGCTCCTGAAACCTTTATTTCCCTTGAGGTCTGCAAAATACGAACATAGTACACTTTGGTGTGCTCAAAGATAAGCTCAAACATTTGACTATAAATATATAAGAATAAGGATATGATTCCACATTTAAAACTCAAAAGTCAATGAAAATATATCAGTGTTAAATATAATCAATCAATAGGCACTTCCATGTTAACTCCCCAATTTAAAATCTAGCCCTGACTTAACTTTAATCTTCTATTTCCAGCTGCCCACAGTCCATTTGGGAACTCACCCTCAATTCAAAATCATATCATATACAAAATTTGTATGTCCTAATCTGAAACCTTAGACATCATCTTCTATTTTTCCTCCCATAGGAAATGTGTCACCAAGATTGGTTCTTCCAATCTCTACTGACACCAAAATTTAAGCTATATTTTCCTTCTACCTAAAAACACTAAAAAGACTAACTCTGCTTTCTTTTTTTTTTTTTTTTATCTTTTTTTTTTATATTTATAGAGAGTAATTATTTTATCTTCAGTGCATATTTATTTCTATTTTACTTTTGACAGATAGAGAGAGAGACAGAGACAGAGACAGCTAGAGAACCGAACTGTGGGAACTCCCCAGTTCAGCATGTGGGTCCTGCCTGGGCCGGAGCCGGGATTCGATCCTCGGTCCTCGTGGCCTCAAA
>PVKE010021350.1:0-26585 GCA_004027555.1 Craseonycteris thonglongyai | reverse complement strand
CACTGACCGATGAAGACCTCCTTGAGATGACAAAGTCTGCAAGTGAGGAAGAAAACGAAGAGGAAGATGAAGAAGAAACTGAAAAGCGTGGCCTTACCCTGGAGAATCTGCAACAATTGTGCAACATGGCAAGAGCGATGCAACAATTTGCACAAGACATTGACGACAATATGGTTCGAGCTGTCGAGTTCAGCCATCGTGTTGACGGGGTTATGTCCTTGTACAGGGGAATTTTGAAGGAAAAGAAAAAACTAAGACAACAACTCCCCATCACCCTGTTTCTCTCCAAGGTAAAGCCCCCGGCTCTACCGTCAGCGCCTCCAGCAGAAGAGTCTCCGAGTGAGCCTAACGCTTCTACGAGTCACGTGAGAGCCTCTCCTCCGCCACCCACACAAGACTCTTCGCCTCTCTCAGAAAGCAATGTTGATTCATGTTTATTACTGTCTAAGGTTTTGTCATTAACCTTATTCATTAGCACTGACACGTTTAAGTAACTACGTATACTGTTGTAATTTTTGTCTTAAATGAGTAAAGTATGAATACTGTTTACATATTTAAAACATTCTTGTACCCGCATACACGAAAATTCCTAGGGGCAAATCCTACTTCGTGGTTTTTCAGCTTTCGCGGAAGGTTCTGGTCCCCATTAACCGTGAAAAACGAGGGATCACTGTATTTCTATAAACACATGTTAGAAAGATAAGAAGTCTTCTTTGAAGCAAATTGAAATGGAGTCTAGTAATAATGATTACATGTGTGCAGGCTGAGGGCAGGTACCGGCATTTGCACACTACAGCTCACATGTACAAAAATAATAACTTCTTAGTGTCTCTGTAACTAGGATGACCTTAATAATTATTGTGCATACTGGAACACTTTTGAGAATAAAACATGGGCACTCTAAATAATTATGCTGGGACAATAGCCCTAAATTGGAAATTTCCTGGGCAAATTGAGGGGTAGAGTCTATTTACAATTAACTAAATTTTTTTTCATTGAAAACAAGCAAATAAAACCTTGATTCAGAAATTACAACCCAGACTCACCTAAATAAAAGTATTTTTTGTTTATATCAGTCATTGTTAGATAAATAGACAATTTAAAAGTCAAAGAATAAGCTAATATCTGTACGGAGAATACTATGTTAAACACTATTGCAAGCACATCACACACATTAAGTCATTTAATCCTCAAGTAAAAAACTATGAGGTAGGTATTCATATAAGTTCTCATTTTATAAATGAAGAAATCAAGACAGAGTCAGTTTACATGACATGCCCAAGGTTAACTGTTGACTTAGAAGGTGCTCTCTAGCTAAGGATTCAAAACCAGGCTAATAGGTACCAATATCTATGTCCTAATCTATAGTATACTGCCTCTGAGACTCTAAATTACAACTGTTGGCTCCTAAATTCGAATTCCAGATAAACAATGAGTAATTGTTTAGTACAAGAATGTCCCATGCAACGTTTGAGGCAACTCTTCTCCTTCATAGCTGCTGAAGGAACTTAAGTGTCCTCTTTGCATGGGTTGGGTGTAGGGGTAGGTTCTGACTTCTGTCTTGGACAGCGCCCTTGACACATCTGCTGAAGTGTCCTCTGTTCTTTGAGGGTCTGTTCTTTTAGCAGAGGCATCACCTCTCCAATCAGATCCAACTCTGCCTCTACTCGTGGCTCATGACGCATATGTTCACAGTGTCTACCTTGCTCCTCTCCACCCAAAAATGCATGCCCCCCCCCATTGACATGAATATTCCAGATTTTACAGACTGTTTTAGAAATGATTAAGAATAGATCCATTAACTCTGAAGTGAGATAGGACAAACCACCAACTCAAGTGGGAAATAGTTGTGTTTGCCTGTGTGTAGTACCAGGGAAGTTTCACTACAGTATTGTGTCTCTCATTATGGCTCAGAAATGAACTCTATTATGTATTAGAAACTTCCCATGAGGAAAAAATTTGATGAGTTATGTTAGCAACAACTGAAAAATATGAGGCAGTCTTTGTGCTGTCATTAAGCTGTAATTTTCTATTGATACCCTTCATTGGCTTCCCTTTAACGTATATTCTTAACTTACAACCCCCAAAGTAGGCAAGAACTTGGGATACAGCTAAAGAAATTCCAAGTTCCAATTCTAGATTTACACAGAATTCTCAGAGCCTGAGTTTCTTATTTCCAATAATGGAATTAATAATAATAATAATACCTGCTACTAGAGGTCTTTTAAAGTTTAAACGAGAAACAGTAAAACATAAAATAAATGCAATTCAAGGTTAACACCTTCAAAAATCATCTTATAATTTTATTTACTTGACTCTTATCTCTCATGGCCCATATAGTGGGTAGAATAGTTGCCCCTCCCACCCCAAAAGATATGCCCACCTGGCACTTGAGAATGTGACCTTATATGAAAATAGGGCCTAACCCCTTAAGGATCTTGACATGAGATCATTCTGGATTTAGGTTGGACCTAAATGCCATGACAGGCATGCTTATAAGTGAAAGGCAAAGGGAGATGAGACAGATATAGGAGAGAAGGCAATGTGAAGACAGAGGCAGAGATTAGAGTTATGCTGACACAAGCCAAGGAACACTCGGACCTACCCAGAAGCTTGAATTGTCAAAGAAGGATTCTCTCCTAGAATCTTCAGGGAGGCCTTGCTGACCCTTGATTTTGAACTTCTGTCCCCTAGTACTATGAGAGAATATTTCTGTTTTATTTAGCCATACAGTTGTAATATTTGTTTAGGTAGTATTACAACCCATGTGCAATTCATCAGTAAATCAGGATAGCTTAACTTTCAAAATATGTCCAAGACCATGAACCACCTTCTCTTGCCCCTTACCTATTCTAAGCCACAGTTACCTCATTCCTGGTCATCTTGCTTTAGCCTTTACACCCCCTAAGGTCACATTACAGTCAGAGTGTGATTTAAAACTGAAGTCAAATCTTGTCAGTTCTCTGCTCAAAACCTTCCACCTGCTTTTCATTTCTATCAATTTAACCCAAAGGTCTTGTCATGAACCACAAGACTAGGTATATCTGGCCTTGCTATCTCTCTGACCTTATTTCTCAGTCTCAGTTTCCTTGCTGTTCATCAAACCAAGCACCCCCGGCTCCTTCAAAGTTTTAGGGGGCTCTTCCGTCCAGAATTCTTCAGGCCTGCTTCTTTGCAGGTCTCTACTCAAATCCCATTTCCTCGGAGAAGCCCCTCACATTCATCTTATGTGAAGTGTCCTATCCCAATTAATGTATCACATCACCCTATCAATTTTCTTGAAAGTTCCCATCACAAACAGTCCTGGTATTTATTTTTCTGTTCACAGCCTTTCTCTCCCATGAGAATAAAATCTCTCTTAAGTGTTAGGACCTTGTCTATCTTGTGTACTGCTACATCTCTAGTACCAGTGCTCAGCACACTGTAGCCACTAATAAACACTTGTCGAATCAATAAAGAAACCAAAAGACCTTTCAGCTATTTAGGGTGTGGACCAAAGAGGATGGAGATGATAACTATTTTCAGCACCAACCCAAACAGTACTCTGGAGAGTAACCTAGACAGCCACCTACACACATTCTCAATGGCTAGGATAAGAGTCACCACCAAAGGGAACAACCCGTTGTAGTTGCAAAGTGAAATCCGAAGTCAGTACATAGTGAAATAGTGTCAACTTTTCTGTGAGCTATTTTAGAACGCTTACAACTGTCAAGTTCAAGAGCTAAATGTTAAATCTACTCATGGGTTACTGAAGACATGGGAACAACATTTTTTCAGTGTTTGACACTCAGCAGTTTAAAAAGTGCTTTCATATGCCTTATTTGACTGTTACCTGCTTGAATTAGACATGGCAGATAATATTCCTATTTTACCGATGGGAACATGGAGACTTACAGGAACAAAGTGACTTATACAAGGTCGCACAAGTGCACAGCTGGCATCAGCATAGTCCAAGACCCAAACTAGGTTTTCTGACTCCAAATTCCTTACTTTCCTCCTTTGCACTCCATTCATTGGTTTATTTGTGTGTTATTGAACACCGGCTGTTTCAGGTACTTTTAAGTGGAACATATGAAGTTAAGAAACTTGATAATCTTTGTCTTTGGTTTTTCATTAAAAAAAAAAAAAAATATATATATATAGTAGATGTGCTTGAGGGTGGGAAGGATCAGTACAGCAGCTGCTACCTTTTTTTTCCCCACGGATCTCTCTCTCCAGAAGCAACTGCTGTTATCAGGAAATATTTGAAAATAGTCTAAGTCCCCTGTTTCCGGAGTGAAGTCCGGCCTGGAGGTGGGGACTAGACTAGATGACCTTGGCTGGCTCTTCTCCATTCCCGTGGGCAGCCAGGGTGCTGGATAAGTGAGCTACTCCTGGTAATAAGGGTGTCATTCTTGTGTGTGGAGGTTGCAGACTGGAAAGGGCAGTCCTACTGGGGAATGGCAGCACTAAGCCTAGAGGGGCAGCAAGATTTTCGGACCTAGGTCCTCAGACTGGTTTAACCCGTGTCCTAGGAAGGGAGTTGCTGCGAAAGAAACGGGACGGGGTGGGGCGAAGCGCGTGGCGTGGCGTGGCGTGGCGTGGCGTGGCGGCGTGTGCCGACGTGGCAGCCGCAGGAGCATGCGCCGCCGGTGGCCATATTGGAGGCGGGGACTTGCACAGGCAACTCCTGTCGGCATCTTCCTCTCTCGGAGCCGGAGTCTTAACATCCCGACCCCCCTGGACCCCACCCGTCAGCTGCCCCAGCAGACACGCTCTCGGGCCCCCAGGTGAGCGTCAGCCTGGGAGCAGCGTGGGTACGTGCCTGCGGCGGCCGCATCCGATGCAAGCACCAAAGCCGGGCGCCTAGAGGCGAAGTCCCTGCAAGGTGGGCGGGCCGGGCAGCGCCGCGGTAGGCGAACATCTTTTTGGAGCCTTGCAGTGAGTGATTCATTCCGGGCGCGGGCTGTGGGAGCAGGCAGGGTGCAGCCCAGGCACTGGTGCGCTTCTCAGGGCAAGCCGACCCCGCCGCGAGTTTCACTGTGGGTGCGGTTCGGGGGTCTTGTCTCTGCACTTGATCTCGTTCAGGGACCGAGGGCGGCGCCCCTGGTCCTTTGGCGCCACCTTCCAGCGCGCTTTCCGCAGGGGAAAGACCGGCGGCTGGCGCCCGCTGACCTTAGCCCGGCCCAGCCCGGCCTGGAGACGTGGCAAAACCTGGGGTGGGCCGCTCCCGCTTTGGACACTCCTAGGTCAACAAACCGGGACTGGCAGTGGGAAGTACTGGCTTATTTTCTCGCAGTTTTCCATATCACCTCCTACTCCCATTCCAAGGGTCTGCTTGTTAGTTCCTGGAACCTGCTTCAGGCACATTTACTAGCTAGCCCAAGTCCTAGTTTGGCAGAATTTATATCCAAGAGAGGTTTGCCCTTCAAAGTAGTTCTGAAAGACAACCTGTACATTTCTGCGAACATGACACATGTTGGCATTCCAGTCTTTCTTATGCATAGCCGCTATTTAATTCAGTGAACGTTTATGGAAGTTTATATTTTGGGATCAGAGCTGAAAATGCAGAGACAAAACTCAAGACCACTTTTTAGTGTTCATTGTGGTAAAAAGACCAGGTTTTACACCTGTAGTACATTAACAATAATCGTTCTATTTCTTGTATTTGTAGAAGTAGCCATCCACTTTAACGTTGACACATTAATATTACTTTTTGTACCCGGACTTGAGCACTGAAATATTTATTCACTGACACTTCACTATATACATATTTACCCAATATTGTCATTTAACCACTTTTCAAATAGTAAAGCTTTTAAAGACTGGAAGGAATTGAACAATTATTCCATGTTATGGGTTATATTCGTTGTACCAGTTCTTTTGCCAACGTATTGGTTAAGGATCAGGGTTATCTTTAAATCTGACTTGTTAACCACTGTAAGGATTTGGTAGCATCTGTAGTAGGAAGTGAAAAACTCAGAAAAACAGGAGGATGAAGAAGAGAGCTTTTGCTGGGAGTGATAAAAATCCTCTAAGGGCTATTTCTGCCCCCGGTTATCTACCTTTGCTGTACTGAATGAAAGGGTTTTTTCTTCCTTGGATCCCTGTTCTCTACTCCCATAGTTCTTTCCTCTGCATTCACAGCCAAACTTTTTGAAAGTGGTGTGCGTATTTGCCTCACCTCCACTCCTCAGTCCAATTCAAACTGGCTTCTTTCCCCACTCCTTCCATAGAAACTTATCACTACATTTCATTTCCAGTTTGGCAAATCCATTGACTTTTTCAGACATCATCCTCTTTGGTATCAGCAGACTTTGATATTGTTACCTGTTTCTCCCTTGGAACACTCTTTGGCTTTTGGACACCACAGTCTCCTGGTTCTCTTCCTGTCTTTCTGTTCATCTCTCATTCTCTGTAAACTTGTCCTCTCCCTGGCTAATCTTTAAGGATTGGTTAGATCATCTCTTATTTGGTATTTTCTTCTTAATCTCATCTCAGAAAATGCATGTAGAGACTATCAGTAAACTGAAAAAAGAAAAAGAAAAAAAAAAGACTTACTGTACATGGTTTCTAAGCTGCAGATCAAAGTCATTGTCTTTCCTTGGACGGTTCAAGGGGTTTAAACTCAGTGTGTCCAATATTAAACACTACATAATACTCCCCACTACACAAAGACATCAAATACCTTGACCTCTTCCAGTGTTTCCTGTCTTAGTGAATGGCACCACCATCCAGTTGTGCAAGTCATGCCTCTCTCATTGCCCCTATATCCGATCTATCACTGGGTCTTACCACCTAAACATTTCTTGAATACACTGCTCCATCTCCACTGTCATCTCCTTACTCTAGGCCAGAGTTCTTTAACCTTGGCATTATTGTTATTTGGGGCCAGATATTTGGGGGCTGTCCTGTGTGTTGTAGGATTTTTAGTAGTATCCCCAGTCTTTACTTACTATATGACAATGGTACTCCTGACAATCAAAAATGTCTGCAGACATTGCCAAATGACCCCTGGAAGGGGGTGTGGGTAGGGCAGAATCACCCTCTTCTCCACCTCCCTACATGTATAAGGTGTTACTACTTTCTATTGGAACTGCTTCTATATCCTCCTAAGTCTCTTTGCATTTACTCTTGACTGCCTTATGGCCCAGTCTGCATACTGTCATCAAAAGATTTTTCAAAACACAAATATGAATTGTTGAAAGCTAGAATTGGTCTAAATGTTTATCAGCAGGTAAATGGATAATACTGTGGTACATATGTAAAGTGTAGTACTCCTCAGCAATAAAAAAGAACTAACTATTGATACATACAACAACTTGATGGATTTCAAGGGCATTATGCTTAGTGAAAAAAAGCCAGTCTCAAAAGGTTATATGCTGTGTATGATTCTATTTCTGTAACATTTACACATTGAGAAAATGTTGGAGAACATTTGGTTCCTGGGACTTGTGGTTGATGGAAGGGGCAACCTGAGGGGGTTTCTTGAAGGTGATGGAACCGCTCTGTATCCTGATTGTGATGGTAGTTATGTGAATTGGTACATATGATGAGACTTCACAGAACCAGCCACATACACATGCATTAATATAAAAACAGGAAATCCTAATGTAGTTTAGTTGCTAGTATTGTACCAACTTTAATTTCATGTGTTTACTCATTGTGCTATAGTTATATAAGATGCTATTATTGGGAGAAGCTGGATTAAGGATACTCATGAACTCTTTTATTTTTGTGTCTTTTTGTGAATCTAAAATTTCAAAAAACTTAAACGACCAAAATATCACTCCCATCTTAAATGCCCTGTAGTGAGTGACTTTCTGTTTTTAAAAAACCCAGCTCCTTAGCCCAGTGTATAATGCTCAGTGCTGTCTGGACTCTTGCCTATGTCTCCAGTCTTCTTTCTTCCTTTCTGTTCTTTGCCACATGAGTTTTCTTGAATATGTCATGTTCCCTCTGCCTTATAGGACCTTTATACCTTTTATACACTGACTTTCTAGGACCTGCTTCTCATACCCCCTTTTCCTTTCCTAATTAAATTCTGTGCTTCCTGCAGATCTCAACTTCAGTGTACAATTCATTGTATATTGGTATTATTCTTTGATTAATTCCGGTGCTAGATTGTCAGTATCCTGTCTTTGCTTCTATTGTATTAATATTTTCAGAGGCTTCAGTACAGTACTTGGCAAGCAGTTGACCTTCCCTGAATGCTAAATAAGTAAAAACATAAAAGACAAATATGGTATATTTAGAAGTTCTGAGTTTATCCCAGAGACAGGCTTGAAAATATGTAATTTTTAAAGGCATTTTTTTTTCTATTTTGTAATCTATTATCATGTTAGGACCCTGCTACCTAGTGGCATTTTTGCTATAGTTAACTTCTCTTAAACCTGAGACATATTATTTAGCCATTACTGGGCATGTTTTAGAATGTGAAGTAGGAAAACTGAGAATTGAGCACATTTTATTATTATATTTTAATGTTAATAGGAATAGCCCACATGAAATGCTTTATGGGGAAAGAGGAAGTTTTTCAAAAATATTTAATTAATTTATTTTTATTTTAAGTGTAATACTGACTGGAATCTTAAGGTGACCAGACATCCCACTTTTGGCGGGACAGTCTCGATTTTTAACAATTTGTCCCGCGTCCCGCGGCATTTTAAAAAAGTCCCGATTTTTGGAAAGAATGCATGACAAGCTAGGGAATGGTGGGAGATAGACCATATTTTTAATCAAGAACCCCCCTCCCCCCTGGTCAATGGTGTCCCGCTTTACCAATGTTAAAATCTGGTCACCTTAATCTAGATATAAATCTTAGATTCATTCGTGTGACAAATTAGTAATTTACTGTTTGAAGTACATTGGTTGATTAATGATATAGTTGACATAAAATTATAATGATTAATTATATCGTTAATATAAAATTATTTACCAGTTATAAAGTATGTTTATGAAAATGCCACAGATTGTTTTCATATTTAATAGTCTCACAGATTTATTTTTGGAATTTTGACAAACCCTTCAACTGGGAATGAGTTCCATATAAACAAAGACTATACATCTGACCGTTAATGATTATTCTTTTAAATTACTCTCTAACTATACCAGCTTTAAAAATATACTTTTGGGGAAGCCAGGATGGCTCAGTGGGTTGAGTGCTCGCTTTGCAGCCCTGGGGTCCGAGGATCAAATCCCGGCCCCATCCCATGCAGGTTCATGTCCTAAACTGGGGTGTACCTGGTTCCTGCCCAGTGCAGCCCCACACCCACCTGTGGAATGATACTATATGGAAAACTGATGATGTACAACTATGGAGACTGCTCTGGGCCCTCCCCTTTCTCTCTCTCTCTGTTTCTCTCTGTCAAAAAAAAAAAAAGAATAAACCTTTAAAATATACTTTTGACTACTGTGTAAGACTTAGTACATTTTTATATGTTTACAGTACACCATAATTGAAGAAACATGATGGAAGAGAGTGGAATAGAGACAACACCCCCCGGAACTCCTCCACCAAATTCCTCTAGACTGGCTGCTGCTGCTGCAATGTCTTCCACCCCAATTCCTTTAGGTACATGGTCTTGTCTAGCATCTAGTGTGTTTTGAAGGGAGTGAAGAGATTGGTATCTTTTCTCAGAGTCAATTAAAAAGAGAATGCATATATTACAACTTCTCTGATCTTTGCCAATTTGAAGGGGAAAAGCCTTTTTTATTTAGGTCCAGAGACAGACAGTTTTGCTTTATAAAGGTAACCTTTGTTCTTTATATTCATACTGACTATAAATCATCTTTTTTATGACAAAAATATTTCAAAAAGTTTTGTGTCATGTTCTGTGACTTTTTAGTGCTTAATCTTCTGACCAGTTTTTGAGCCTTCAGTGTATATGTTTTTATGCTCATTTCAGCAGGAGTTAAAAATAACTATTGAAACATGTTAAACAACACAAAGATCTACTTACTTATGAACAACGTCATAATTATATATAGCTGCTCTTTTACTTATGGAATTTAAATGTCATTTGCACTTAATCATATTTGTATATTCTAAATTACACATTTTAAAAATAACTTAAAATTTTTCAAGAAGAAAGTAATGAGATACTTCGAAAACTTAGTGAAAAGCATTTTCAATTTTGTGTTTTTCTCTCCTTACTTTTTTTTTAGCTGCAACAACTTCTTTTTCTTCTCCAAACATATCTTCTGTGCAGTCCTTGCCACCACAGACGTACTCTACCCCTCAGCCATCCCTCCCTCCTGTGGGGCCTTCAGCTTCATTGCCTTTTGTGCCCCCATCACCAGTTCCTTCTGCTCCACCGCTTGTTACTTCTATACCACCTCCTGTCTCTCCACCAACCGCTGCTGCCTTCAGCACTCCTCCTTTATCCCACTTCCCAGCTTCCACTTCTGCCCCAAGTACTGTTCTGTCTACACCCCCGTCGGGTCCTCCGACATCGGGATTTTCTATTGGTTCAGCGTATGACATTACACGGGGTCATGCAGGGAGAGCTCCCCAGACACCCCTGATGCCATCGTTTTCTGCACCGCAAGTAACAGGTAATTCTCTTACTGATACTTTGAAATAAATGACTGTAGCTAATGTTTTACTTTTTGTAATGACGGCTTTATTGAGATATAATTTATACACCATATAATTCTCCTGTTTAAAGTGTAAATTCAGTAGTTAGTGCATTTACAGAGTTGCACACCATCACCACAATCAGTTTTATTATGACGATTTTTAAAAGATTTATTTTATTGTTTGAGAGAAGGAGAGAAACAAGTGAGAACGGCCCAGAGCAGTCTCCATAGGCTTACATCATTAGGTGTGACATGGCTTCATTCCACACAGTTGGATGTGGGACCACATGGGGTGGGAATCCAACTGGGAACCTGGCACATGGGAGGTAAAAACCTTCACTGCTTAGTCATCTCAGTGGTTACCAGTTGTACTGCAGTTCAGCACATGGGCCTGCATGGGCTGGGGCCGGGAATTGAACCCTATACCTTGCAACAGCGAGACAAGCGCTCATCCACTGAGCTATCTAGGCAACCCCCACAATCAATTTTAGAACTTTTAATTGACCCAAAAAGAAACCCCATAACTATTAGCAGTCACTCCCTACTTTCTGCCAAATCCTCATGGCCCTCAACAACCACTAATCTACTTTTAGTCTCTGAATTTGCCTATTTTGGACATTTCATATAAATGAAATCTTATGTAGTCTTTTGTAACTGGTTTCTTTCACTTAGGATAGTTGTCAAGGTTCATCCATTTAGCATAAGTCAGTACTTCATTCCTTTTTATGGCTGAATAATATTCTATTGCATGGATAGTCTACACTTTGTTTATTCAGTTCCTCAGTTAAACTGGATTGTTTCCATTTGTTGATTATTATTAATATTGTTCTTATGAATATTTGTGTACAGGTTTTTGTGTAGACATATTTTCATTCATTCTGGGTATGTGCGTAGGAGTTGAAAATAACTTAAAACACATCAAAACAAACAAAAGCACAGAGATATACTTATGAACAATTTATATAGCTGCTCTTTTACTTAAATGGAATTTAAATTGTTGACTTTTGAAAAACTACCAGACTGTTTTCCAAAGCAACTCCCAGCAGTGTATGAAGGTTCTAATTTCTTTGCATTAATATTTTAAACTCATTTTTTTTTCCAGAGTTTCCATTTCTCATGTGTTTCC
The DNA here is from genome assembly GCA_004027555.1 of Craseonycteris thonglongyai. Classification (NCBI taxonomy): domain Eukaryota; kingdom Metazoa; phylum Chordata; class Mammalia; order Chiroptera; family Craseonycteridae; genus Craseonycteris; species Craseonycteris thonglongyai. Next base: position 14,899 of record PVKE010021350.1, on the reverse strand, counting down.
CATTTAAATTGTTAAAGTAAAGCTACTATAACTTAGTATATGATTTTTATATGTTGTAAAAACTTGGGAAGCTGGGATGGCTCAGTGGGTTAAGCGCTCACTTTGTAGCCATGGGGACTGAGGATTGAATCCCAGCCCTGGCCTGTGCGGACCCATATGCTGAACTGGGGAGTGCCCCCAGTTCAGTTCTCACCAGGGTGAGACCCCGGCCCAGTTCCTGCCCTGTGCAGCCCAGCGCCCACTTGTGGAATGAAACTATGTGGAAAGGCTGGTGATGTGCAACTGTGGAGACTGTTCTGGGCCCTCCCCCTTCTCTCTGTCTCTGTATCTCTCTCTCTCTCTCTTTGTCAAAAACAATAAAAAAAACACAAAAACAACTTAGTGTAGTACATGATTAATATATGGAGTATACTAATGCTAGTTTTGTCCTAGCATTTTATGCATGTATAGAGAAATATCAAGGTGAAGTTTGAGAGTTTTATTAAAGCTTTATAGAGAAATATATCAGGACAGAATGCAAAGAGTTTTATTTAATCCGGTAAAAATTCAAAAACAAATAAAAGCTCATGTGTCATAAGTTGGTGATGTTGGGCCATTTTTTTCTCTAGGTCAGCTATACTTACTAAGTAGTTTTAGCCTCCCTAGAATGGTTGTTGGAAGCCAGTATCAAAACTTCATGTATCTTTATAATTAAATTTTTTTGCAGAGTGCAGGTATTATACCTATGTTTATATGTGTGTGAATTTTGGGGTCAGGGGTTAAAATAGAGTGTATAGAATACATGTACTAATTGTTACATATTTTAATGTGATGAGCTTGAGTGCTCACATTAACTTTTATGCATAAAAGAGATTAGAACTATAGCTGTCCACACGCAAGTGCTAAATAGAGCAAACATGAAGAGTGTGCGTGTGTATTTGTACGTATTCAGGACATTTGCTGTAAGCCTATGAAAAGGAAAATAATTTTTTATTTGGAAATTTTTCATTTGTATTTTATAAAGATTTAGATCGGGGGTGGTGAACCTATGGCACGCGTGCTCAAAGTGGCACGCGGAGCACTTATTTCGGCACGCGGAATTATTGTTTTTTGTTATAAAAACATCCTATTCCTCTTATAGACATAAAAATAATCGATACCTCTATCTTACTCGATGGGTTGGCATGCGAGTCGAGCGAGTATACTCTTATTTCATAAACTTTGGCACTCAATCCCCAAACGGTTTGCCACCCCTGGTTTAGATGATTCTTTCAGTTCATAACTCAATCTTGAAATGCCTGAGAATGTAGTATGAACTACTCACCTGTATATATATTGAATCTTTTTTTAGGAAATAGTTTATGGAATAAATTACATATATTAAACATTTTTGCCATTAACCAGGTATTTTGCCAACTCCCATTACTCAGCAAGCCAGTCTGACATCTCTGGCCCAGGGAACTGGAACCACATCAGCCATTACTTTTCCAGAGGAACAAGAAGATCCTAGAATTGGTAGAGATCAGGATGAAGCATCTGCTGGGGGACTCTGGGGTTTTATTAAGGTAAGCAGTATTCACTTTAAAAACCATGCTTCATTTTTTTTTTTAAAGATTTATTAATTGTTTTTGACAGAGAGAGATACAGAGACAGAGAGAAGGGGGTGGGGGGGATGGGGTTGTGGGGGGGCGGTTGGCTCAGAACAGTCTCCACAGTTGCACATCATCAGTTTTTCCACATAGTTTTATGCCGTAGGTGTGTTTGGGGCTGCACAGGGCAGGAACTGGGCCGGGGTCTCACCCTGGTGAGAACTGAACTGGGGGCACTCCCCAGTTTAGCATATGGGTCAGCACGGCCAGGGCTGGGATTTGATCCTCGGTCCCTGGGGCTGCAAAACGAGCACCCAACCCACTGAGCCATCCCGGCTTCCCCTTCATTTTTAAATTAAGAAACTAATAGCTGTTCATTAAAATTTTGAAAATACACAATGGTATAAAGAAAAACACAATACGTTTTAGTCTTATTAACAGTGTTCTGCTCAGTCTTTTGTGTGTTCATATCTATATAGATGTAACTTTTTTAACAAAAAATCAAATTGGGGTAGTGACATGTGGACACATTGTTTTGTGTCTTCTGTTTGTCTTTATCTAGCACATATTAGGAACATCTTCCTAGCCATAAAATATTCTTCAGAAAATTTTTTCTTTCTGGTTGCTTTTCCCTACATGCCATACATTTATTTCCTATGTTTTGCAAATGTGCTTTGTCATTTTCTAATTATAATTCTTATCATTAAAACTATGATGAGCACTTTTATGTCTACTTTTTTATGTTCATCTCTGTTTTGTCACAATTCCTGGTATCAGAGTAAACATTTTAAAAATTACTTTTACCTATTGCTCTCCAGAAAGGCTATACTAAAATGGACTGTTGCAGCATTTTTCACTTGTTGGCATTGATTAATTTGATACACAATGTTTGCTAATTTGATAGGCAAAAAAATAAAACCTTGTTTTAATTTGCATTTATTTGTTACTAAATTCTCATGTGACTGGTTTTTCTTTTACTATTTATAGTTTATTTTTTGTGAAGTCTCTATTCTTTGCCCAGTTTTGAATTGGGATGATTCTTTTCTCAATGAATTCATAAGAGCTCTTAATGTAGTAGGAATATTATATATTTGCTATTAATATATGTTGCAGTTTTCTCTCTTTTTACATTACATTTATGCTACTTGACACAAAAGCTTCTAAAGTTTCAGAACTCACTTCTATCAGTCTTTTTTCTTTTCAGTTTTTTTTAATGATAAAAATGACCTTTTCCTATCACAATATATTAGTATTTTTCTGTGATTTCTTGTAATTCTTTTAGGCTTTCTTTTTTTACACTTACCAGCTTAATAATGTAACTGATTCTTTCCTGTATTATATGAGTTAGAAGTCTTAATTTTCTTCCAAACACTTACTTGTCATCTTTATTTTAGTTACTGAATTGTTGGTTAATGACAGTTTCTGAGCTGTGTATTCTATTCCATTGCTCTGCCTGTCCTTGGATAGTACCACACTATTTTAATGTAATTCTATTATAGTAATATTTATTGAAAGCTTACTCTGTGCTAATGTTGGGGTGGGGAGGTATTTGTTGATGAGTAAGCTTAGGTCAGTTCCAAATCTCTGTATTTATAAAGACATTAGGTTTGAGTTATATAAATTGACTGATTTCTCTTTTCTGTAAAATTTATCTTCATTAGTCTTTACCATTTATTTTTCTCAATGAATTTTGGAATCACTCTATCAAGTTTCCCTCAGTATTCTGCTGATATTTTGGCTGCAATTTAATTCTATATTAAACACTAGATTAGTAGGTGGTTAACTGACTTACAGCGTTTCAACTTCATTGTTTCATGAAGATGACATTTTTTTAAGGTGGCTTTATTGTATCTGTGCTTTATAAAGTCTTTATATAAGGATTATCACTTCTTTTTCTTGCTAAGAGGTTGTGTCATTGTGTCATTTATTAGTAGTGATACCTAGTTCAACTCCACAGGTCTTACAAGTAACTCTTCTGATAGATAGCATTAAGTTGGTCAATGTTAGCAGGTGCCAACTTGGAGTCATTTCTCTACTAATACCTTTTACCATTGGAGAAGTATAGCACAAGATGGAAATACTCAGACCTGTTTCTTCTGATTGTGTGGTTTTAAGAATCATATGGGTACAGCATCTATTGAGGAATCACTTCGTAAGTTACACAAATGTGTAACCAATCACTGTGTTGTACACGTGAGACTAATATAACATTGAATGTCACCTGTAATTGAAAAAAATTAAGAAAACAAAAAGAATCAGAAAAATAGGTCTAGCTTAAAAGGGAGAATTTGGGAATGAAAAAAACAAAAAATGGGAACTAGGAAAAAAGCAACTTTAGTAGAACATAACAGAATATTATATATTACTAAGGTAAAGGTAATTGTTTTGGGGAATAAAGATGAGAAATGTTTTTACTATTTTAATTTTTTTATTAGGGATTAAAGTGTGGGTTTATGGAGACATTACAGTCTTTATTTGGGACCTTGATGGATAAGTTGTGCCAATCTTTTGTATAAATAAATAAACAAATGAAAATTAAACAATATATAAATTACATATATGTAGAAATAAACATATCACATACACAACATGCATATGTTTTGTACATAAATACATCCCAGGCCATTGCTATTCAAAGTGTGGTATGCAGACTGCTGTTGGTTTCTGATAGGTAAGAAGAAGAATTGAGAGGAAGCATTTTGAAACTTAATAGGAATTTAACGTTGGGATAACCTTATTTTTCTTATCCTTTGTAAAAGTATGGGTCTGAGATGCATTGAAAGCCTAAAAAGAAAATTTCATTATCAAGTGATCATGGTGTTCTTTGCTCTGAATGGGTATTTATTTATATTTTAATTTGTTTTATTTAGGGTGTTGCTGGAAATCCTATGGTGAAATCTGTGCTTGATAAAACAAAACATTCCGTAGAAAGCATGATTACAACGCTGGATCCTGGCATGGCTCCGTATATCAGTATGTACTTAAGATAGACCAGCATCTGCCATATTTTTTTAAAGTATGTGCCAGTGTCAGCCACTAACTGTAATTCCACACGTCTTTAATCAGTGGAAATTGTCTAATGAGTATATTCTTAAATTGTCGAGTCTTAGTTTGGGTGTTTTTAATTCAGATTTTTCTTCATTAAATACCATTAAATACATTTTTAAAACTCAAAATGAATTTCAGAGGATTAAAAATGATGTGACTTAATAGTATACATACTTAATAATTTTAAGTATAAGAATGGTTAGTGTTTATGTGAATTTTATTTTTCGCTGTTGGTATTTATTCACATTTGGTTTTGACATCTGAAATTATCTAATTAAATGTTTAACTCAGGCATAATATTTTTAGAGGAACCTAATCTATTAAATAATATCTGATATATTAATAATGAAGTTTGATGTATAATGGATGCATCATATATAAGGGCTGTCCAGAAAGTATCCAGCTATGTAACTGTTCTTGTATTGACAAATGGCTAGATTTTTTTCTGGACAGCCCTCGTATATATTTTTTTACAAGTCCCTATTTTGAATGAGAGGAAGAAAGGAAGCAGTATTTTTGGAGCTCTTGCTGTTTTAGTGGGTACTGTGTTTGACTGTGGAAGCAATTATTTTATTTATTCTTAGAGCAAAACCTCTGAGGAGATAGGTATTTTTCTTTAAAGAAACAAGCTCAGTGACTTCCTCAAGATAAGCTAGAAAATGATAATGTCAGGACTCAAAGCCAAGACTTTCTCAGGCTACTAGTCTACATGATTATCAAGAAAAAGGCGAAAAAAGAAAAAAGGCGAAAAAAGAAAAAAGGCAAAAAAAAAAACAAACCAAGGAGGGTGGAATCAAAGGAAAGATACAAAGTGACACTTCTATTATTAGATAATATGATAACAGTCTTAATCAGTAGCTTTCTCCTGTCTTGACTATGTTGGTATCATTAAAACGTGGTTCCCAGTGTGAAAAAGCTGACACTTTCCTGACAAAAGCAAGACCATTCTTATCTAACAAAACTCAGAGTAAAACAAGATATTTTTAAACAAATATTCTAGAAATCACTTGAGTTAACTATTTTAAATGTATCAGAAAAGCACAAGAGCTCTTAGAAATGTACTTTGACACAGTTTAACTTTCTACATTCTTTCAATTAGTTCCCCTCTGTTATCATGAAAGATGCACTAATCACAAAAAGGCTGAAAAACCTTGTGAGTGTAAGCTTAATGGATTAGTACTCAGCAAGGGTGGAGAGATATTTCAAGGGAAAAAAGGAATAAAGTGTATTTTTTCTTTTCTCTCCTTTGTAAGCCATTGCTTTTAGGTTTTAGTAACTTCTGAAAATCCAGTAAAGATGGGATCTGTGGAACATTATGTCAATCCAGGAAAAGGGGATCCATAATAAGAAAATGCAGATATTTGGAAAATATTTTCAGCTGGTCCACAAGATATTTATTAGGGAAAAACAGCATTGTTTCTGGGGCAAAATGTTTTATAACATAAACAGCTTTCTTGAGAAATCTGTTTTACCAGTGATAACTTAATGCCAAAAAGCAAAATATGTAGTACTTAGAACCAGGCCTTTGAATTCAGTATATCACAAAATGTTAGATTAAGATTTTTAAATTAGACACATTTGATCCAGAATAATTAGTTGAAATATTAAAAATGTTTTAAAATGATTTCATACTGCTCTTAGTCTTTTTAATTTCAAGTTTTATAAAAGTTGGTATTTCATTTTTTATTTATACTTTCATATTTGTGTTAGGACAGTAATAGATATATAATTTATAAATATCCATTTGTTTGTGACATATGCTCTTTTTTCCCCAAAGATGGGGACATTCAATAAAGTTTAAGTTCCACATTTTAAACTATTTTTTTTAGAATTTCTCTGCATCTTTTTTGGCAAATTATCCAGTAATAGTCATTTTCATTTTCTATAAATAGAGTATCTCCAATGTATAACTTATACTTTATAAGCCAGATTATTTAATTTCTGTGATTGCTCCATAGCTGAAGGATTGGCAACTATGGCATCTATACAGTGTTAGAATTTTTTATGAAATAGATGTCTGTCAATTAATAGCTGAAAAAACATTTTGATTTACAATAGTAAAAAGTGTCTATCCAAAGTTTAAAGTAATTATAAAATGAAACTTGACTAAATTAATAGAGTATTATAATAGAAAATAAACTGTTTTCATAGTGACTGTAACATTTTTCAGATTGATATCTATGGAACCCTCATTAGGAGTTGTTATTAGATGCTAAAAAAGAATTTCATAAGCAGATTTTAGTATGGAAAGTACTGGGTTAAAGCCATAATTTTTAATTACTGGTGTCTCAGAATTTTTATACTGATGTGTATTGTATTTCCAAGAAAGAAGTATGTCATGCACCATCTCCCAAGCTTATTTACCACAGAAAGCTGTTTTCAAGGGGAGCTACTAATATGTTCTGGGACGGTATTTCATAGAATACAGAACAATGTGGTGCTCTATTTGTGGCAAATATGATACTCAGAACCATCAGAAGGTAGGTGACATTTGCTTACAAAATAGACTCCCTCAGATAATGCATTACGTTCTTATTTTTAAAACAAAAATTCCATAGTTCAGGGCTAAGCACTTGTTGGAATAAGATGCTTATATCTTGCATCATTCTGTGAGGTTAGTAATAATTATGCAAATAAAATGTGAGAGTATTGTAGTAATAATGAAAATTTCATTTTAATTTTGAATTGAAATTTTCTTCTGGTCTTTGTAGAATCTGGAGGTGAACTGGATATTGTAGTGACCTCAAATAAAGAAGTAAAAGTTGCTGCTATCCGAGATGCCTTCCAGGAGGTTTTTGGTTTAGCTGTGGTTACTGGGGAAGCCGTTCAGCCCAATATTGCCCCACAACCAGTAGGATATGCAGCTGGATTAAAAGTGAGTAATGGAACACTTTTTTCAGGATGTGAAAAACCAGCAGTTAGTTTTTTCATAATTCTGCTAATCCTGTAGTCTGTATTGAGGTAATTGGTTTTTAGTTAGACAATTCATAATGTTTTGAAGACATAGTGGAGTTTTAATTTAAAGAAACCTAAGAGGTTTTTATTATTGGGGGAAAGGGAGGAAACACATGCAGAGAACACAAAAAGAGAATAAGTAGTCCTAAAAGAGATCTTCTTAACCCAACGTTAACATTCAAATCAATTACTAAAGATATAATAACCCTTGAATCCCATAAGGTTTTATTACTGTCATTATTAATAATACTTTACACTTATGTATTTTTTCAGGGTTACATCCCTATGAGTTTCTAGTCACAGAATTTTTGCCATCCAATCTACACTTAAGTGTTTTATGTCTGCTTCTGTTTAAATACAACTGAACATATATGAGAGCTGTCCAGAAAGTATCCAGCCATGTAATATGAAAAAAAGGCATTTATGGCTGGTTTTTTTTTGACAGCCCTCATATATATTTGATTAATTTAATTGAACTCCCAAGACTGATAGCACTATAACTCATGCCTAGATGAAGCTTACCTTGTACATTATTCTGTATCCATATTCTCGGCATCGATTGGATCCCTGTATTATTTCATTTTCTGTGTGACATTCTCCACAGATAATATTGGCTGCTGCTTTGGGTGTAGAACATCCTCCTGGATGTCCTTTTTTAGGCCCCATGTAGCACAGAGAAACTTTTCAGTAGGATAAGCTAATGTCTTAAATTGGTTTACCCATTCTCACAGTTGTCACCTTCTGTTCTTTATTTCATGTATCTCAAATTCAGTTGTCTCTAGAAGTGGCCTTACTTTCTCTTGGTTCATTTGAATAAGAATTGACCACTGAATCTCATCAATATTAAATTCTATCCATAATCAAATAGGTATTTTTATCTGTGGCTAATTTTATTTAGAAATAGATTTTTATCTTGCTTTTTGAATACATTCTCACACGTAGTTCATGATCACTGTTCGTGAAGTGAGTCATATAAAGTAGTAAACAGCAACATTGTTCTCTTTAAGCTAGTTTTTAGTTTTCTAATAGACGTATTTAATTCATGATTTTGAGTTATCTGGATAGTCTTTATTGCCCCTCAGTTTTGTTTGATAAATGGTTATAATATTCTTGACTAAGCTTTGGAATAATATATACATTTTGATGCATATTTTAAGGTTATATTTAAAAGGAATCAGAAGATAGAAAAAACATTTACCATTGATATGATTTTCTACTTAGAAAATTAGAGAATCAGCTAAAAAACTGCTGGGACTGACAAAAGATTTTTGTTTTTAGTAAGAGGGCCTCTTGTCAGATCAACATTAAAAAGCACGTACTTTCCTTATATTAGTAATAACCCATTAGACTATAAAAATCATTTCATAGTAGCAACCAAAATACTAATGCACATTGGAATAATTTGGAAGGTACACTTCAAACTGTTAATATAAATAATACTATACTGAAGGGAACATGATTGGACTTTTTCACTTTTTGTCTTTTGTATTTGAATGTTTCAGTGAGTATATATGTGTTTCTGTATAAATTTATGCATGTATTCCTTGTATAATCATAAATGAGTATATTTAATAGTAATAAATAAGCATATAGTTACTTGAAATAGTTTCTAAGCTATGCTCTTGTTATCGTTATTCAGGGTGCCCAGGAACGGATAGATACTTTGCGTCGAACTGGAGTGATCCATGAAAAACAGACTGCTGTGTCAGTAGAAAATTTCATTGCAGAATTGCTACCTGACAAGTAAGAGACTTTCTTTTTTTAAAAATGTAGTTACATATTTTTCTTGTAATGAGAACATTTCTTTCTTAGTGGTGTTCAAATATACACTACAATATTATTAATTATAGTCACCATACTGTGCATTACATCTTCATAACTTATTTTATAACTGGAAATTTGTAAGTTTTGACCCCCTTCACCCCTGCATCTTGAGTTTTGGATTTTTTATTTGTTTAATTTTAGATTGCCTATATAAATGAGACCTTAAGATATTTGTCTTTCTCTACCTATTTCAGCTAGTATAATGCCCTTAAGTTCCTTGCATGGGTTGTTATAAATAGCAAAATTTGACTTTTTATGGCTGAATGATACTTGTGTGTGTATGTGTGTGTCAGATTTTCTTTATCCATTTATCCATCAGTGGACACTTAATGTTACTTCCATGTCTTTGCTAATGTAAATAATGCTGCAATGAACATAGGGGTGCAGATTTCTTTTTGAGGTAGTGTTTTCATTTCTTTTGGATAAATAACAAGCAGTGGAATTTGGTGGCTCATATGTAGTTCTGTTTTTAATTTTTTTGCAGAACATCCATACTGGCTATACCAAATTACATTTCCTCTAACGATGTACAAGAGTTCCCTTTTCTCCATGTCCTTGCTCATATTTGCTGTTTCTTGCTTTATCAATAGTAGCCATTCTGACAGGTGTGAAGTGATTAACTCATTGTGTTTTAATTTGCATTTCCCTAATGATTAGTGATCTTGAGCATCTTTTCATGTACCTGTTGGCCATCTGTGTATCTTGTTTGGAAAACTGTCTACTTAGAGCCTTTGCCTATTTTATAATTGGAATATTTGGTTATTGTGCTCAGTTCTTCATGTATTTTAGATAGTAACCCCTTCAGATATGTGATTTGCAAATATTTTCTCCTATTCAATAGGTCGTCTTCTCATTTTGTTGATGGGTTCCTTTGTTGTGCAGAGGCTTTTTAGTTTAATGTAATCCCACTTGTTTGATTTTGTTGCCAAATGCAGAAAAATCATTGCCAAGACCACTGTCAAGGAGGTTACTGCCTATAGTTTCTTCAAGAACTTTATGATACCTGGTCTTACATTCAAGTCTTTAATCCATTTTGTGTATCTTTTGGTATAAAGATAGTGGTCTAGTTTTTCCCAACACAATTTATTAGAGACTCTCACTTTATTTTTGGCTCCTTTGTCATACATTACTTGACCGTTATATGTGGGGTTATTTCTGGGATCTCTGTTTTGTTGCATTGATCTGTGTCTATTTTTTATTTGAATACTATACTATTTTGATTATTGCAGCTTTGTAAAATAGTTAAAAATCAGGGAGCATGATGCCTCCAGCTTCTCTTTTTTAAGATTGCTTTCGCTCTTCAGGGTCTTATTGTTCCATACAAATTTTAGGATTGTTTGAAATGTTATTGATATAACTTCCCAATTGTGTAAACCTTCTTTAGTAATCACATGGTTATTTTGTTGTTTTTATGCACTTTTTTTAAGTTTAGTATTGACTAACACATGCCTAGTACTTTGTGACTATAGTGTACAAAAAAATATTCTCTAATTTTGAGGGTATATCATAGGCCTGCTAATTAGATGAGAAAGTATATACATGCAAGTACAGTTTTAAGAGTATATACTTTTTTGCTGATAGGAAATGTTATTTATACACACACACACACACACACACACAGTTTCACTGAGGTTGTGTCAGATGAGATTCATGAATAACTAGACTTAAACTGGATTTGAAGAGTTGGTTAGAATTTGGATAAGTAGAAAAGAATTAAGTAGGACATTCTTAATGAAGGAAACGTTTGAAGATGATAAAAATATTCTGGAATCAGTGATTATATCAGCTTCACTGAACATTTGCTGTATAGGAAATGAAGAAGTGGTTTGGGGAGAGCTTTGAATGCTAGGTGAGAAGGTTGAACTTTCTGTGTGAGCACCAGGGAACCATCCAATGATTATTTTATTTTTCCCTCTACCCCTCTATAAACCTTTTACTATTCATTTAATGGTTACTTGAGCAATTACATTGTGCCTTTTGATGTATTACATTATTATAATAATTAAGAATTTGGCAAATATAGGAACCAAATTTAATACCATTTATCCTTTTCATCTTTTGCAGCAGTGTTGTCAAGTCTCTATTCTGCATATATTTTAAAGATTTTTAAAAAATTTGTTTTTGATAGAGACAGACAGAGAGAGGGGAGTGGCTCAGACCAGTCTCTGTAGTTGTATGTCATTAGTTTTCAGTGTAGTTTCATTCCACAGTTGGGTGCGGAGTCATGCAGAGCAGAAACTGGCAGGAGGCCTCCCAAACTGGGGGCACACCCCAGTTCGTCATATGGTTTGCACGGACTGGAACTCGATACTCAGACCCCAGGGCTACAAAGCAATTGCTCAACCCTCAGCCATCCTGGCATTCCATATTCTGCATATATTTTGAACAGCTAAGTCATTACTAGTGTTGTTCTGTGCATTCAAAAAAAATTTTTTTTTAAAGATACCGGTACATTGTTTGAAAGAATGGGAGAACCCAGAGCAGTCTCCGTAGTTGTACATCATTAGTGTGACATGGTTTCATTCCACACAGGTGGATGTGGGGTTGTGTGGGGCTGAAATGTAACCAGGGGTCTTCTGTATGGGAGGCAAGAACCTTGGTGGTTACCAGTTGTGCCGCAGTTCAGCATATGGGGTTGCATGGGCTGGGTCTGGGAGTCAAACGCCAGACCTTGCAATTGCGAGGCAAGCACCCTACCACTGAGCTATCCTGGCATCCCCTTGTGCATTCAATACTCAATGTTTCCTTTCTGCATTTTTTTGTTTTTCTGCCTGGGATCATTTTCCTTTGATACTACTTTATAATGGAGGACTCTAACTGAATTCTCTGAGCTTTTGTTTGTCTGAAAGTGCTTTAATTCACCTTTGTTGTGCTTTAATTCACCTTTGTTGTTGAATGTTATGTTTACTGGATATAGAAGTCAAAAGTTGGCAGTTCTTTTATGTATCAGCACTTTAAAGATGTATTGTTTTCTGGTTTCCATCATTTCTAATAAGTCAGCAATTTGTATTAGTATGGTTTCTGTGATCATAATGTGTTGTTTTCTGTGGCTGGTTTTAGGATTTTTTGTCATTTTTACAGTTTACTATGGTATGCCTAGGTTGATTTGCTTGCTTTTGTATTTTTGTTTTTTGTGGATTCACTGAACTTGACTTTGACTTTCATTTTGGAAAATTCTTGGCCATTATGTTTTTAATAGGCCATTATATCCTCTCTCCTCCTTAACGCATACTAGAAACCATCAGCAGACTTTCTATTTTCTCTTACTTTTCATTCTAGGATTCTAATTACGTTTGTGACATAGTGTCAAAAGGTGAACATTTCTCATGTTGTCACTGCTTCCCCTGCCCCTCTGGTTTTTCTCTCTGTTCTTCATTTTGAGTATTTTCTATTCACCAGCCTTTAGGTTTAATAATCCTTTTGTCTTCTGTATCCAGCCTGCTCTTCACCCATACATTGAGTTATTTTCTTTTTAATAGATTCAGTTTATCTATTGACTAGCTGTATCTTTTCATCTATTTTGACTATTTTTACTTCTTTCCTTGAACATATGAGTTACAGTTATTCTAAAAATCCTCTCTACTAATTCCAATGTATGGATTACATGTATGTCTCCTTTAGCCTTGTTTTCCTTTTGGTTGAATGATCTGTTGCTCTCTGAAAGCCTAGTAATCTTTGAATTCAGACATTGTTTATAAGCAACTGGAGTCGTTGGGTAATCTTGAGAAGATTCACCAATTCATCTAAAAAACACAGTTGTGGTTGTAAGGGGGTAGTGTGTACAGACCAAGCTGAGTCAAGGCTGAGTTGCACTCCAGCTCACCTTTGAACGGTTCTCCCTGTCTGGGATATTATTCCCTTGTTTTCCTTGCTTCAGTGACTCTTTGATGCCTTTAAATATATGACATCCAGCTTTTCATTGGGAGCATTGGTGTCCTATAAAACTGCTCTATGTAACAAGATGTGTTATTTTTCCTACCAAATTCCTTTTGAGCAATAGAGTAGCATATTAGGAAGATCAGGAATGGTAAATAGTATTAGGAAGTATGTTGATGGTTTCTAGTATGGATTAAGGAGGAGAAAGGATGGAAAGGTTGCGATAGTAAGTTATACAAGGGGGAAAGAGGGGAGTGCATGAGAACGGACAGCAAACCCACAATCCAAAATATTTGCTAAGTCCTTCTTTGGCTACTTCTCCCTGTGGTGCTCCTGTGAAAAATAAAGGCATAGAAGATAATATAAGAAAATGAATGCTTCTAACTGAGGCAAGAAAAGACCAATCCAGGAAGAGCAAGTTAACCAAAAAAGAAATCCCAAATGTGTCTGGCCTTTAGCAAAGAGTAGAACCAGTGTAGAACTAGCTGTCTGTGTTGAATTTTGCATCAGTTCATGCTACATGAGAGAAATTAGTATGCTGTACAACACACATGGAAAAATGTCTGTGTCAGCGTTGACTGTCTATTCCGAGATTAACCTATCAAATATTAAAATCTTGGGGGTATATGTTAAATGTGCTCAGATATCCTTTCTTCTCTGAATTAAGTGGTGATAGTAGATGGTCTATCTTGGTAAAATACAAATTGGCATACCCATCTCAGTGCCCCAGATTCAATTTGAAATTTTTTCTGTTACATGAAATCTAAATAGTTTGGAACTACAGTTTTTCATAAGCCCTTTTCAAGTCAAGGTGGCTGCCATTTAGAATTGGTTAAGTCCATCTTAATTTCACCAGCCACATGGAGAAGGAAGAGAGGAAAGCGGGAGAGATCCTCAGTGATGTACATCCCCGAGTGTGATCAGTGGAGAAGACCATTCTTCTGGAGTGGGGAGTGAGGTGAAGTTGAAAGCCTGAATTCAGGAGGACTGAAAGTGTCCTCAGCCAGCAGTACTAGTAGTGAAAGAAATGAGGAGGTTTGGTGAGGGTACTGCAGGTTTAGATTGAGTTGAAGAGAATGGAATAGTCAGGTTGACACATTCAGGACCATGATAGTATTTGAGAGAGCAAAGGGGACCTTGAAGTTTTCTACAGTGTACCAATGACAGCTTTTCAGGAAGTCCTTACCTAACACCTGAGTCACTACAGTTAGTTTCTACCATCTGCATTGTATAAAATTAAGCAAAATAAAATATTAATTAATATTCTGAAAAGTATTATTTAATGTTAATTTAAAAGTTGTCAGGTATGAATATTACAAACTGCCATTTTAATACTCAGCAAGGGTGTTTATGTTATTCTATCTATACTTGTTTCTTTGAATATGTAAGTCTCCTCTACTTCATATTTCATTATACTTTTTTTTTTTAATTTTTATTTAAGTCACATTATTATTATTTTTTTAAATTATATTTTATTGTTAAATTTAATGGGGTGACATTAGTTGGTAACAATTAGGTAGTTTTCAGAAGTACAAGTCCACCTCCCATCACCCATGCATCGCTTTATGTGTCCATCTCCTAGAATCAGCTCCCCCTCCACCACCATATATCTGGTGCCCACTCCCACC
>PVKE010021349.1:0-26618 GCA_004027555.1 Craseonycteris thonglongyai | reverse complement strand
TGGAGGGGGACCTGATTCTGGGAGCTGGGCACATAATGCGATGCATGGGTGATGTGATGTGGAGTTGTACATTGGGAAACTGTCTGATAGTTACCAACCAATGTCACCCCATTAACAATAAAATATAATAATAATAAAAAATAAAAAAATAAAAAAAAAGAGATACAATACGTACATTGCCCAAGAAAGTTTCCTTGTGGCTAATTTCAGTCAATCTCCCACTGTGGCCCCAGGCAACCATTGATCTGTTTTCTATCTAATCCATTAAGATTAAATTTGCTTTATATAGACCTTTATATTTTAGAAATTATGAAGTAGGTACTCTTTCATATCTGGCTTTTTTTACTCAGCATAATGGTTTTAAGGTTCATCATTGTTGTTTTGCATATCAGTGGTATGCTCCAGTTTATTTCTGAGTAGTATTCCATTGTATGGATGTACCACAATATTTATCATCTCATTAATTATTGAATATTGGATTGTTTCTAGTTTTTTGATCATTGTGAAAAGAAAAACACTGACATGAAAATTCACATAAAAATCATTGTGTGGTCATATTTTTTTTATTTCTCTTACGTAAATACTCAGGCTCTGGCTTGCCTTCTCATCTTCTTAATAATGATTATAAAGTCCCACATGCTATGGATTGAATGTTTATATCTTCCAACCTCCAATTCAATAGTTAAACTAATAACCCCTGAGGTAATGGTATCAAGAAGTGGGACCTTTGGGAGGTGATTAAGTCAAGAACCTTTTATAAGTGATTAGTGCCCTGTAAAAGAGTCCTGAGAAAGGTCTCTTGCCTCTGCCACCATGTGGGACACAGGGAAAAGATGGTATCTGTGAAGAAGTGGCTCCCTACCTGACACTGAATCTGCCAATGACTTGATCTTGGACTTCCCAGCCTCCAGACCTGAGAGAAATAAATATTTGTTGTCTGTGAGCCACCCAGTGACTGGTGTTTTTGTTACAGCAGCTGGAATGGAGTAAGACACCATGCTATTGTTTTAATTACTATATCCTCCTCTCACTAATCAGTGTCCTGTTTTAAGACATCTTTGGGTTATTGAGCATGTCAAAATGTGGCTTTAAGAAATAACTACGACCCTAGTAGGTATTTCCTTCTTTCTTAAAATATCATAAGTATATTACTTAAGTACAGAAATATGTACATAAAACCCAAGAGGAGAGACTGACTGTATAGCTTATATAACTTGGAAAATGATTTTTAAAAACTACAAGCCTCCCTGAATAGATCCTGTCTTAATATTAAAGAAAGGAGGATGGATCTGAATTTCTCATTTTTCACTGTAAATGAAAGGGCAAAATTAACATGGAGGAATATGTAAAAATACCAATTATTTCTCTCCACAAAACCTTCAAATATCACGTTAGGAGATAGAGCTTCAAAGGGAAATAATTTGTTCCTGGAATACAATTTTTGATTTAAACACAATCTTCATTTTGAAGAAAATAAATGGGTGCAATATGACCCCACTGGCCCCATTCCCACTCATGTACCACAAGTGCCATATGAAACCATGAAAGGAACCACATTAAGGCGAATTAGACCACTGAGAACTTCAAGGAAATCACATCAGCCACACATGATTTATCTGTAGACCTTTGTTAGGAAAAGCAAGCTGAGTGGCTTACAGCTAATGGGAAAAGTCATCAAGTTAGAAGTCATTTTTTTGAAATGACATGAAGAAGCAGGGATCTAAAAAGCCTGGAAATGCCATCAATTTCATAGGCTTAGAGCTTTCTTCTCTCTCCAGAAATAAAAAAAGCATAATGCTGTTCAGTGTACTTAAAGACATTATTATTTTTACAAATTAGATAACCTTTCTCTCTCCCTTCAGCCTAAGAAAAATTTTTGAAATAAATTTTTTTAACACATTAATACAGTCATGTGCCAAATAACAATGTTTTGGTCAACAATGGGTCACATATATGACAGCGGCCCCATAGATTATAATTGAGCTGAAAAATTCCTATTAGCTAGTGAGGTCTTAACCATTGTAATGTCATAGTGTGAGGCATTACTCACATATTTGTGGTGATACTGGTATAAACAAACCTACTGTGCTGCCAGACATATAAAAGTGTAGCACATACAATTATGATACTAGGCTATACCATCTAGAGTTGTGTAAATGCACTACACAATGACAAAATCACCTGATGGCACATTTCTCAGAACATATCCCTGTCAAGTGGTGCATAACTATAATGCAATAAATATGCTTGTTTCAGAGCATTTAAGTTATTTCTTAAACTTCACATATATCATTTATAATCTAGAAATTATTGTTGTGTAGTTTGTTGAGGGACTAGGGAGTAAAGCCACACTGCCTCAGAGGGCTTTTCAGCTGCACCACACCTGGCCACATGACATTTGTCACACACTTACCTCCTTGTGTCTTGGTTACCCCTATTTGAGAATGATGAACTAGGACACAGTTCATGAAGTCCTCGTGAAGACTGAATGACATACAGTGAGCAAATTTCTCATAATCCTCCCAGGCAAAAGTTCACATAAACAAAGATTAGCTATTAAATTCTTCACATCAACCCCAAAGGGTAGATTCTCACTCTATGAATAAGGAAAGACCTTGAGAGGGAAAGTAACCAGCATAAGATTTTATAAATGCTGGAGACAAAGTGTAAATCCATTGAAGTCTGCCCACAAAATCCTTGCTCTAAGGCAGGGCTGTCCAAAGTTTTGGCTTCCTTGGGCCTCATTGGAAGAAGAATTGTCTTGGTGCACATGTAAAACATACTAACATTAACCGTTGCTAATGAGCTTTAAAAAATTGCAACAACAACAACAACAAAGCTCGCTTAAGGTTTTAAGAAAGTTTCTGAATTTGTGCTGGGCCTCATTCAAAACCATCCTGGGTTGCAAGTTGGACAAGCATGTTCTAAGTGTTCATTCACTTAGATTATTTTGTAACCATTTTATAATCTAGTCTTTTGTATTTGCACTTGGATATGAACTCTAGGAGGGGCAAGCACAACTACAGTAACAGTACCTTCTACTCCTAATAGGTTTCCTTTTGTAGCCCAACTCATTGCCCTGGAAAAACAAGGTAAAACTTGCTAAAAGAGAGAAAGTTGACCTTTATAAAGCAGTTAAGAAATGTCTGCCAAGAACTGAGGCCAAATACTGAGATAAGTTACATTTATATTTGATCTTTGCAACATGCTCAGGAGATGAGCATTATTATCGCTATTTTACAGATGCTTTACAGATGTTGCCTAGAAGATGAATTTTTCTTTCATCAGACTATGCATTCTCTTGTTAGAATGCACACAGTCATTGAGACCAGGATTTTCAAGCCAAATCAGATTTGGTAAGCAACTTGATTCTGCTACCTTTAGTGTGTGGTTTTGAGTTGTTAACCTTCTCTGAGTTTTATCTACAGCAGGGGAGTCAAACTCAATTAAAACACGGGCCATTTGGTGCAACAGGCAAGATTCACTCGGTCCACATCACATTTACAAACGTCGCTGGAACTGAGTCAGTGCATTTATACAGCCCACAGGCCCCCAGGAAAGGCACTGGGCCACGTGTAGACTCGTCTTCAGCAGTTAAAGGGTTAACGAGGAAATCGTGTGTACAGTATTGTCTCAATCTCCCCTAAGCGCTATTTTCTTCATAACAATTTTTTCTATTTTCATTTTATTTCAGAGCATGATGGGCCACAAAAAATTACCTCGGGGGCCGCATGCCCCTGCGGGTTTGACACACCTGATATACAGAATGCAAATAGTAAATACAGCCTATATCAATGGATAATTGTATTAAATGAGGCAATACACTTAAAGGTTTCTACTGGAAACACAGTAAGCTATCAATAGATGTGAGTTATTATTGCTATCATGATTAATATGAGTTTCAATAGAGTCAACTGAAGTGAAAGAACCTTTATTCAATTTTAGCCTGTCAGTATTCACTTTAAAATGAGAAATACCCCTCTAAAATGAAAAGGCTTTGGAGGTCAATTATACAGGTAATTGAATCAGTTTAAACAACTCCACTAGACGGTACTTGTCCAAAATAATCATTGCTGCAGTAAAACGGTTGGTAGAACTGTTTTAAATAAAACAGTAAAAGTATCCATTTCTGAGGGGAGTGTTCCCTGTAACTTCATAGTAACAGACAGCGTGTGGTGTGCAGATAGAAATCTGTATGCAACAAGCATTTTTTTCTAAAGCAATAGGGTCTGACGGACCTCAAAAAGGACTGTGAAGCCAAAGCTGTTGACATTTTATCATCACTTGGTGATGGCACTTCAGAAGTTCAAAATCCCTTGGGGAGGAAAACCTCACATGTAATCTTTTTGTCTCCTTGGATGTTTAGAAACTACGGTAAACTCCCTTTTATCCAGAATGATCAGTACATGGAGAGTGCTAGTTCTAACTAAATGATATTTATCAAATGTCCTAAATTAATTAAAAGCTAGAATATTCATATCAAACATTATACTTCAAATAGTGTATATAACTTTAAACTTTCAGTGAATAAAATGTTTTCTTTGATCATTCTGAAACCACTTTAGACTCTTAGAGTGCCTCAGTGTTCTCATTAGGAACTTTAATTGTTATCACAAATGTCAGCACAAAGTAAGGGAGGTTTTCTCACAGACAAAGCAGTTCCGAGATGGAATGGGCCACGCTGGGTTCTTTTTGCGGAGAGATTCAAAGGCTGCAGGATTGCTTGCCTGAAAGGTAGCAAAACAGATGTTAGCAAAGAATGAGGAATCCCAGACTTGATGTTTCCCAAATCTGGTTATATTTGCTTCCTAGAGTCACCATAACAAAGTGCCACAGACTGGGTGGCTTAAATAACAGAAATTAATTTTTTCCAGCCATAAATCAAGGTGTCATCAGGGTTGATTTCTACAAAGCATCTGTCTTTGGCTTATAGTTGTCCATCTCTCCCTTGTGCCTTCACATGGTCTTTTCTGTTATGTATCTATTTCCTAATCTCCTCTTTTCATAAACACAAGCAGTCAAATTCAATAAGGGCCCACAGTAATAACCTCACATAACCTTCAATAACTCTTTAAAGATCCTACATTCAATTATAGTCACATCTAAGATCCTGGGAGTTAGGACTTCAACAAAAGCATTTGGCGGGTGCGGGTCATGGGGAGGACACGCAATTCAGTCAATAACACTGATTTTGTAGGAGAATCACTTGGGGCCCTGGTTCAAGATTCAAATCCTCAGTTCCACTGTTGAGGAATGATTCATTAGTTGGTGGGAGTTGCGTTTTTAGCAAGTGTCTAATAGTTAGGACTTGTTCTTTTTTCAAGTGGCATAAATCTATCTCAGGCTGGCTCCGTTAAAATAGAGTATTTGTTAGCTTACACAATTGAACATTTCAAGAATAAGGTTTTAGGGGCACCTTGATTAAGAGCCTATGTGATTACATCAGACTATCATATAAACAATACTCTTTAACAGCCGGCTGCTGTTTTTATATTTTCTCATCTGTGTTCTCCATGTTGCTTTCATTGCTTTATTCCTTTATAGTTGGAAGATGGCTTGAACCAGCCCCTATTATTCAGACGTTCATATCTGGTGGAGTAAATCTGGTTAACTTTTTACCTGTAAAGTAGCAAACTGAATGTTAAATGGCAAAAATGGATCCTAAGTGGCAAAACAAATAAGGGATAAAAATAGGTGAATGTTTGTGCTTTTTGGGGTAAGGTTGCCAAGTAGCCTAATACAAAAATATACAATTATACAACATATAATTCAATGATGACTTTAGCAGTGGAATAACAATACTGATAGTGTTTACTGAGTACTTCCAATGTGTTAGCCTCTATGCAAGTGTTTCACAGGTAGGTTTATATTCACACTGGAAGCAGTTATCAGCACTGTGTAGACTGGAAAACTAAGTCTCCCAGAGGCTCTCATTTGCCAAGATAGGAGAGTAGTAAGGGAGGCCAAGCTGAGATTCGTGTCTGAGCGCTACAGTTTTACATTCCTGCTTCTGAATGTTATTTTTTTGCTACCTCATTAACATACTAGCTATCAGAGTTATCCCTCTTTTTTTTCAAAAAACTAATAGGGGAAGCCGGGATGGCTCAGTGGGTTAAGCGCTCACTTTGCAGCGCCGGGGACCCAGGATTGAATCCCGGCCCCGCCCGTGCGGACCCATATGCTGAACTGGGGAGTGCCTCCAGTTCAGTTCTCTCTGTCTCTGTATCTCTCTCTCTCTCTCAAAAACAATAATAAATAAATAAATAAATAAATAAATAATACACTAAAAAAACCCACTAATTAATGCATTTATTTTCTTGTATTTTTTTCTTCCAGTTTTTTTGAGATATAATTGGCATATAGCTTGGTGTAACTTTAAGGCATGTAGCATACATAATGACTTGATTTATATATATTGCAAAACGACTACCACAGCCAGTTAAATTATCATTCATCAGCTCATGTGGATACAAGTAAATGCTTATGTCCTTGTGATAAGAACTTTAAGGATGTAGTCTCATAGCAACTTTCAAATATACCACAGAGCAGTGTTAACTGTAGTCATCATGTTGTATGTTATTATATCCCTGAATCAGCTCTATTTAGTAGAGTTCATCCCTCAAATTTCAGTAGTTTTGATAGGACAGCAATGCCAGGGATGAAAGAAAAGCACTATTATGTATTTTGATTATCTAAATGTACTGGAAAGACCACTGTCTGACTTTAGTTGGCAAGATGGTCTTCAAACTCTATATACAACGGTCATCATATCTTATAGCACTGGCACCAGAAGTCTTCACACACAAGGTGATGATTTATTAATTCAAGGCAATGCGGCCAAGAGGAAAAAGAGTCTAAGCATGCTTCTTTAGCCTCTACTGATGCTATGAGTCCTCCCTGATGACTTGGTCACTTGATAGCCTTACCATCTGGCTGACTGTAATGCCTAAGATATACTAATTCAGCTCAGTACATTTATTTTCCCACTAAATTGCAGCAAAAGTGTAGGTAGGTCTTTCCCTGGAGTTTGAGTAGGAGGCCTGTGTCCTATTGCTGAGAAAATGCATATAAATGCCTGAGCCCGTTTAGTGGTCTTCACCAAAAATAGCCTGGCCTTTTGACTCACCCAGACTGCCAGTAAACTCTTGGTTATTTTTCTCCCCTCTCCACAGATATGCTAAATCTAGTAACATCATGTCGGTGCATTCCAAATTGGACACAGCACTGAATTTATTTCAGTTTGGGAATCCTTGTTATCAGTTCACACATTGTGTCAGACAATACTGGGGCAGGGAGGATCTGGCACGTACTCAAGTGTTCACTGTAGCCTCACAGATTTGTAGATTAAGAAACAGAAGCCCAGAAAAGTTAAGTGACCCACACAAGGCCACATTGCTGGTAAGTGGCAGATCCAAAATAACTCTGAGCTGATGATGCGTGAAGCAATCTATTTATTTTTGCCAGTCTCAGCAGGAGGTTTCGTGGGTGGGATGTGTCAGGTGCCCCTCCAATGTTGTTTGGCGGTGTGATAGCAAGGTATGGATCCTGGCTGCCCCTGGACTTATAGAATTTTCGTTTTGCTATGGGCTACTTCAGCAAGAAGAAATGTTTAAGACTCAAATGATACAAAACTCTATGATTTCACTCATAGGTGGAATATACCGTATTTTCCGGCGTATAAGACGACCCCCTAATTTTACAGTTAAAACATAGGTTTAGGCCTATATTCGCTGTATAAGACTACCCCCCACTTCCGAGGCTGTAGTCTTATACAGCGAATATAGGCCTAAACCTATGTTTTAACTGTAAAATTAGGGGGTCGTCTTATACGCCGGAAAATACAGTAAAACAAATACGCAAATTTTAAAACACTAAAACAAACTCATTGATATAGTCAACAAGATAGAGGTTGCAAATTGGGTAAAAGGGGTCCAATATATGCTAACAGAAGGAAACTAGATTTTTGGTGCTGATCACACAATAGAGTATACAGATACTGAATTCTAAGGTCATACACCTGAATTTTATATAACACGCTTAACCAAAGGTACCTCAATAAATTAAAAAACAACACAGGAAAGTAAATGGATGCTTTATGCTCAAACCCGGCCACAGGTGGCTTTCCTTATGGGTCTGGGGAAGAAGCTACTTCACACCAAGTTACTCTGGGACCTTGAACAGTACCTGAGTCGTTCCTGTGGCTCCTCTAATGCCTCCCATCTCCCTCCGTACCAGCCATCAGCCTGTCACGCAGCAGCCAAAACCTCTGTTTCTCTCTGTACTTTTACAGCTGAGCAAAGGGTTCATGTTCATACAGGCCTTTTCTCTCTCAGGGCTTTCTATTACCTGCTTGGACTTCAAGGTATGTTTTCCTTGTTTTGTCATAAACTGAGAAGCATTTAAATTACTTCTATTTTAGCTCAATTTGATAGACCTGTTTATATCTTGGAGATGGAATTTGCTGTTAAAAAATTAAAACTTGGTCACACTAAAGAAGGTAAGTATGCCTTTGCTGCATAGATATTAAATGTCTCTTACAACCAATATCCTGAATATAATCAAAATCTGTGTAACAGCCATTTCAACTAGAAAGAGAAAACCAGGGAGGGATTCTAGAGCCACATTGATGGCTTGTTACCATTTTGCAGGTGAAGAAACTTACTTCCTGAAACAGGAAGTAAGGTACTATGGGATGCCCAGATGGCTCAGTGGGTTGAGCGCTCACTTGCTTGTTTTGCAGCCTTGGGGTCCAAGGGTCAAATCCCAGCCCCAGCCATACGGACCCATATACTGAACCGAGGTGTGTCCCCAGTTCAGTTCTTGCTGGGGCCCATGTGGGAGGGCCCAGCCCAGTTCCTGCCCCGCACAGCCCTGCACCCACTTGTGGAGTGAAACTATGTCGAAACTGATGACGTGCAACTATGGAGACTGCTCTGGGCCCTCCCCCTTCTCTCTGTCTCTCTGTTTGTCTCTCTTTCTCTGTCAAAAAAAATCCAATAAAATAAATAATTCTAAAAAAGAAAATAAGGGACCTGGGTAAGACTGCAATGCTAGCAAGTGCTAAACGAAGAATTGGATCTAGGGCTGAGCCTCACCCGTGGTCATGCTCTTTCCATTTTGCTAGACCGTCAGCCTCTATTGACCTGAAGGACAAATTGTTGACTTCTGGAATAGCGAAATAAAAATCTGGTGCCAAGTGTCTTCACATTCATTATATCCTTTGCTCTTTCTAAAGCCTTTGGAAAAAAATTGATGTCCCCATTTTAAGGAAAAAAATATATGTGAGCCACAAAGAAATTAATGACTTACCCAAAGTAGTGACAGCCAAAGTTGCCCACCCAGAAGTAACTCATATGAGACTCAAATTAAGGTCTTAGAAGTCTAAAGTAGGGGAAGCTGGGATGGCTCAGTGGGTTGAGCGCTCACTTTACAGCCCCGGAGCCCAAGGATCAAATCCCGGGCCCAACCCAGGTGGATCCATATACTGAACTGGGATGTGTCCTGGCCCAGTTTCTGGCCCTGTACAACCCCGTGCCCACCTGTGTAGTGAAACTATGTGGAAAACTAATGCTGTCAACTATGGAGACTGCTCTGGGCCCTCCTCCTTCTCTCTGTCTCTCCCTCTGTCAAAAAACAAGTAAAAAAATAAATCTTTAAAAAAAAGAGAAGGCTATAGTAAAGGGAATAGCGAAAATGACTTGGTAGGTGAGTTCAAGAGACCCAGGCTCAAGTTCTGTCTATTTATTTTCACTTATTTGGAGTATATTCTAGACAGATTCCTTAAATCTGTGACTCAGTTTCAAGCCATCTGTTGAACGGGCATAAAGATAACCCCTATTGCTAGATTATTTACTAAATAAAACAATAAATCAAAAATACCTTTTAAGGGAAGCCGGGATGGCTTAGTGAGTTAAGCACTCACTTTGCAGCCCTGGGGACAGAGGGTCAAATCCCGGCCCCGGCCCTGGCCCATGTGGACCCCCATGCTGAACTGGGGAGTGCCCCCAGAGTTTAGTTCTCTCTCTGTCTCTGTATCTTTCTCTCTCTCTCTCGATCAAAAACAATAAAAATAAATATTAAAAAAAATACCTTTTAAGACTAAAAAGTAATGTGTAAATGTTATTAGTAAAGCACTTTTTAAGTTATAACTTTTACAACTTGAGTTAAAACGTTAAAACAATTTTAAAAGTTTATAGGTCTATTGATGATTTGAATGTGAAAAATCTCTTTTACTCATAAAAATTGTGGACTCTTTTTTCAATTTGATCCTCACAAAAGGGTACTCATTTAAGTATTTTGGCCATTTTCTCTTGTACTCCAATAACCTGTGAGAGAATTGGAAACACTCAGTCTCTTACTTCCAGGCTATCTGAGTAGACTGTGTTTACAGAAATGCATCTTAAGCAGATTCCTAGATTCTGAAAATTAATATAGTTCATTCTCTAATCTTTTTTCTTCTGTCTTTTCTAACAAGTTAGGGGCAATTAGGAGAAAAGACATTATGTGGATAAGTAAAAGATGACATTTTGGGAGGAATAAAACAGGTAGCTATTTAAACAAGGCTGTGCATTTGATCCACAAGATTATGCTTATTTATCAGCAAAAATCCCCTTGAGGAAATCAAGGCAGTACCTATTGAAGAGGCAATTTCTTATTCAAACCAAGCATCCTCAAATTACTGAAGCCTTTATGTTTAAAAAGATACTTTAAGAAGGCCGAGGAATAGAAGCATTCTAATACCTTTCATATCGTTTTTTCTGTATTGAGATTTACAATTAATTTTAAAAAACAAAATGAATACATTTGAAACAATTCAGGAACAAAACAAAAGTACACACTTGACTTTAATTACTTTGTACCGCGATTTTAATGAAACTCCCAGTTGGCATTGTTCTTCTCTCTTGCTGCAGGGTGACATCTTTAACCAGAATGAACTAGGAGTTATTGAGGGAGCTGCACCAGGAACAAAGACTGTGGATTAAACCTTCGTGTCCTCATTTAGATGAGAAAACAGATTCCAAGTATTTACACTGAAAATGACATAGCAAGGTGGTGATGATCCTCTGAGTGATTCTGATCCTGCTCTCTACTCACTGTCCTAGAAAGAAATCTCTCTGTAGGCCGTACTTTCACCATAGACCTTTCTTCCTTATTGGTCATTCTTTATAACTGATGAGTATTTGGGTATTTTCTGTCTTATGGAAACTCTTAAGTGTCAGTGGACTATTTTTCATAGCATATCAACTTACCGGTATATACAGTAGACCAGGGGTGGCAAACCTTTTGGCTTCCCTGGGCCACATTGGAAGAAAAGGAATTGTCTTGGGCCACACATAAAATACACCCACACTAACAATAGCTGATGAGCTAAAAAAAAAAAAAAGAAAAAAGTTTCAAAAAAATTTCATAATGTTTTAAGAAAGTTGATGAATTTGTATTGCGCTACATTCAAAGCTGTCCTGGACCGCATTTGGCTCATGGGCCGCTGGTTGGACAAACTTGAAGTAGACTGTAGCACAGATAAGACACATCTTCTCAGTCTGGGGGTGATAAGGAAACCTTTTAGATGGCAGTAAATAAAGATGTGGATGCTAAGGGAATAACAACCTGTTCTATTTAATATAATGAAATCAATTTATCATAAACTCTACAAGGCAGCAGCCATAAGGACTAGTCCTGGAACGTTCAGTAAGCTAGCAATAATGAAGACTTGCATTCTGGTTAAGAATTGACCAATTATATATCACAGACCTTGAACAAGTTAATTAAAGACAGTATTTCCATTTATGAAATAATAATTATATCTTTCCTGCCACCTCATAAGGTTGACTTAAAGAAAAAAATGAGAAATGGTATATAAAACAGTATAAATTTAGAAAGAGTAAGTAAAGTTTGCCTATTTCCTATGACATATTCTCCAAGGAGCATGACTATTTCAACTGTCCCAGCGTGTAGAGACTTAAACTATGTATGTAGTTAATAACTAACACCTACTATCAGCTTCTATTCAGTTGGTTCCATTCCTGTGTAAAATTGAGGCAATGGAGTGCTTTTGGGCAAGTATGGTGAAGCCAGGAAGCCATTACTTTGACCAAATAAAGGGCTTAATCATTTAAGCACTGTGCTGGGAAAGCTCATGAATAGAGGTTCTTGAAATGTCAAGTGATTTATCTCATCCTGTGCATGTGATCTTGGGATGAAATTTTTAGAACTTGAATTTGCTTGACTTAATTGTGTTTTCCCAAATAAAGTCCCATCCTTAACAGAACTAAGATTTATTGCTGTGTTCTCATTTATTGAGTGCTTTCTATTTTCTAGACACTATGCTCAGTGCTTTGTGTACATTATCATTTACTTTACAGAGGAAATCGGATATTAAATTATGTTACCAATTGAGGCATGACTATACCAGGTAATTTTTCCAAGGTCACACAATGACATATAAATGAGATATGTGCAAGCTATCAATATGGTTTCATTTTTGCCATTCATTTATTTATTCATCAGGATTAGTTGAAATACTTTGTATCAGAAAGATTGGTGTTGGGATGGCAATTGAAGCCTAAAAATGAAAATAATTACCTCAGGATGCATATAGCTGAGGACAGAACCATAGGAATTTCCTCTAATTAAAGGTCTGATAAAGAAAAGGAGCTAGCAAAGGAGACTGGGGGGAAAGCATCTTCAAGAAGGAAGAAAAGACATCTAAATCATGGTCTCAAAAGCCTAGAAAGTAAAATTAAGAGAAATGAGTGGTCAGTTGAATCCTATGGAGATATTGAGTTAGGTGAAGACAGAAAATGGAACATTAACTTTTGGGAAGACATGAGGTATTGATGACCCTGATAAAAATGACTTCAGTTAAGTCATTAGGAAAGAACGATAGAATGTGAGGAAGTGGAAGCAATGAGTACAAGAGCTCTTTAAATCATTTTCTTGTGAAGTGGGAGGGCGTATATTGAAATGTAACTACAAATAACTATGGAGTCTTTTTAAAAGATGAGTATTAAGGCATATTTGTGGGCAAATGGGAATGATTCTGTAGAAAGGAAGAAAATAATGTTGTGGTAAAGAAAGAGAAGAGTACTGTTCTCCCGAGTATTAATGGAGGGGGTGGCCTTATGTGAGAGAAGGATACCACTCCCATTAAACCAGGGGAAAGGCAGAATATGTAGGCACAAAACAAAGAAAGTGAAAACGTTAGAGATGAGAAGATGAAGACTGAGAAAACAAAAGGGAGAGAAAAAAGTCAAGTGTTTTTTTTCTCTTTATGTATGGGAGATTATCCTGCAATGTCTTCAGCTGAGAATGAGAGGGGAGGATAGCTGTCTAAAAAGGGTGAACAGTGGAGTGTGGGGAAATAAGACGCCTAGAGAAATATGGTAGGATTATCAGGCATTTCAGAATGCTTGGAAGTTTGCAGTGAGGCCCATTAGTTAGCACATTTGTGTGTTTTTTCCCCCCCCGGCATCAGATAGCCTCTCAGGTATAGGCACAGAGCACACAGAGAACTGACATTAACCAGCTTGGGTTTCACCAGGCAAAAATGTCAGAATGGGGGAGGGGGAGGGGGAGGGGCAAGAGAGCTATGAGTGTTTGCAAAGGAGTAACTATATTTCTGAACATGGAACCTAAGCAGGAAAAGGAGCACGTGAAGATGGAAAAAGGCTATGGATAGTAAAACAAAACAAGTGGTAGGGGAAGAGAACGAAGATCTAGAATTCTAGATGAAGTATGGATTTGCTTTAGTGGGTGTATTAAGAGAACTGGAATAATCAGAAATTTCCAAAATGGCTCATATTAGGCAGAACGGGTGTTCAAGTGAGTGGGTAGTTGAGATGGGTTAGAGGCCAAGGTGATGGAGATAAAAAATATTGAGTCCATGAAGGATGATTGCAAAAAATGTGGTGGAGAAGAAGAGAAGTGGGCCTGGTGGTGAAGTCAACTTTGAATGCAGGGGGCGTGATAGAGACTACAGCCAGTTCCCATGAAATTTATGTATGTGAATTCATGTATGACACAAGGTATTAACAAAAGAGTGGAGGAGTCATGATCTGGACACCACTCTCATGATGGGGAGGACCCTGCTCTTCCTGGAAACCTCTAGCCATAGTGCATATGGAGGAAAAAAGCACTTTTATCACTTTTATTACCATAGGCTACAGGGATGCAGGTGTCCGAAGGGAGAAGCAGATTTTACTTAAGTCTGAATGTATCAGATGCAGGAGGTGATAAAGTTGAGAATATTAATAATTTAATTATAAATATAGTATCCTAGTAGAAAAGTTTGGAAAGGAGATGAGGAGTAGGATGCTTAAAATAGGAGAATGTCCAAACTCTGAGGAGAGTACAGTAAAGGAAATAAAAACTAAAGGCTGGTACTTTGGCTAGTGACCAAGCAAATAGTGTCCATAAGCAAGGTAGATAAAATACTGCCTCCACACTATATCCCAGTATACGCCCTTGTAGACGGGAAGGGGAAGAGGTTCTCTTAGGATTTAGCTCCTGCCTTGACTGAATGCCCAGCTCTGGCCACAGCTAAACCATTGCGTGGAGATAGGAGACTGTGGTGATCCAAAGACAGGGACCAAGAGTTTTATGACACAGTAGCAGAGTGAAATATCAACTGCCATAGTCTTGTAAGTGGCGCTCAAAAAATACTTGCTCATTGAACAAGTGCAAAGCATATTGATTCTTTGACTTCCTCTAGCCCTAAATCTGGTTCTCTATCATACTTTTACCAGGCACCAGCCAAAATGGTGATTCTGTAAGAATTATTGTATGATATATTTTACGTATTTGTTTACAAATTTGAAGTAGGGAGTAAAAATAAATACTTACAGCTCTTAAAAACAGCAACACTATAACCTACAAGGCTGCTGTGGTCCTAAAGTTCATGATTTACGGTTGGTAACACCAGAAGATCAGTCAGGTTTTGGCAGAGGCATAAGTCAAAATCATATTCAATTTGCCAATTACTTTTATTCTAGGTATTTTTTTCCTATTTATAAACATGAGTTTTGTTCTATTACTTTGTGTTTTACAAACCAAGGCTCAGTGAATAATATAATTAGGCTCATATTTTTGGGTGGCTTAGAAAAATAATCAGCCTAATTAGTTTATAGTCCCACTTCATACCGTAAATTAGCAATGCTCAATTACATACTTGGTGTGATTGTATGAGTGTTCATGTGTGTAAATTTTAGTGTACATATAAAATTTTAGCACCTTTTATTAATTGGATATTGTTATTCATATGAATAAATTTCATTAATTTAATAGAAAAACATTTCAAAATTTAATATTAACATTATGAGCCTATTCCTTCTTGAAATTGTTAAGATAATACAGCTTTATTTAAACATTTTCTAATGAAATTTGTAAAAACATTTAGTTATTAAAAGAGATCCTTCATGTTACTAGAAGAAAATTTTTAAATGTTAAATTCTGTGAGTAACCAAATTACTCTTCCATTAAGATATTAAATAATATTTGTTCCCAAGTTGTATTCAACAACCAGGGGTGGGTGCTGGGACTTATCTGTAAAACATATTTAACTAATCACTTAATGGACTAGAATAAAAAGGTCATGCAGGCCAGATTTTCTGGATGATGGTATTTTGATGACAATGCTCTAGTCCAAATGCCTTCATGTCCCTCTGAGTGTTTATCTGGTCAATTGCATCACTTTACAAAGGAATTCAATTAAAAAATGTGTGTGTGTGTGAAGAGGGGGATACTGGGATGGCTCAGCAGGTTGAGCCCTCGCTTTGTAGCCCCAAGGTCCAAGAATCTGGTCCTGGTCCCAGCCCCTGCCCATGCGGACCCATGTGCTGGACTGTAGTGCATTTCCCATGTGTGTGGGGTGGAGGGGGTGCAGTTTGGTTCCTGCTGGGTTGAGCTTCCATGTAGGAGGCCCCTGGTTTGTTCCCCACTTGACCCCCTGGGCTCCCGGGGGTACGCCTCCCATGTGGCAGGCCCCATTATAGAGACTGCTCTGGGCCCTCACCCTTCTCGCTCCGTCTCTCTTTGTTTCTATCTCTCTCTGTCAAAAATAAAATAAAATAAATAAACAAAATAAATCTTTTCAAATATGGATGCAGTTGCCAGGCTAGCTAGTAAACAGGATCATATAGTATGTGGGAAAAACTTTATTAAATAGTTGGCCAAAAGATACTACCTAGGCAATATGGGAAAATGAAGACAGAAGTAGTTTAATAGATTAAGGAGAGAGAGGATTGAGAGATTAAGGACTGACAAACTGGCACTTTCCATGCTGTTGAAAAGATTCAGTTGAAATTAGGAAGAAAAACAAGAAGAAGCTGGAGTTAGAGGAAGAATTCCAAGAAAGGGAATTGGATTGTTTCTGAGTAATGAAGTCTCATGAGGGTTGGGACCCAGGTAAGTGAGGTAAGTCACTGAAGAGAGCTGTGAACATTATTTCAAAGCTCCAGGCTTTCATTGCACAGCAAAGGAAACCATCAACAAAACAAAAAGACAGACTGCTGAATGGAAGATACTCGCCAGTGATACATCTGATAGGAGATTAATATCCAAAATTTATAAAGAACTCATACAAGTAAACTCCAAAACAAACAAACAACCCAAAACAAACAAATTAAAAAATCCAATCTAATTAAAAATTGGGCAGAGGACCTGAATAGAATAGACATTTCTCCAAAGAGGACATACATATGGCCAATAGTCATAGAGACAGATACTCAATGTTGCTAATCATCGAGAAATGCAAATTAAAACCACAATGAGATATCACCTGATACCCATCAGAATGGCTATCATCAATAAATCAAAAAACAACAATCGGTGAGGATGTGGAGAAAACAGAACCCTCATGCACTGTTGGTGGGATTGTGAATTGGTGCAGCCACCATGGAAAACGGTTATGGAAATTTCTCAGAAAATTAAACCCAGAACTACCTTATGACTCAACAATTCCTCTTTTGGGTATTTATTTGAAAATATCAAAAACACTAGTTCAAAAATATATAGGCACTTCTATTCATTGCAGCATTATTTACAATGGCCAAGATTTAGAAGCAACCTCAGTATTCATCAATGGACAATTAGATAAAGAAGATGTGGTGCATATATATATATACAATGGAATATTACTCAGCCATAAAACCGAATGAAATCTTACCATTTTCAACAACATGGATGGACCTAGAGTGTAGTATAAGTGAAGTAAGTCACATATAGAAAGGCAAATGACATATGATTTTACTTATATGTGAAATCTAAAACAGAGTATAGGGGAAGCTGGGACGGCTCAACGAATTAAGCACTCGCTTTACCGCCCCGGGGGCCAAGGATCGAATCCTGGCCTTGTCCCATGCAGACCCAGATGCTGAACTAGGATGTCCTTCCCATGCAGAAGGCCCCCGGTTCTGTTATCAGCCCTCAGTACTGCCCCTGGTTTGAGGGGACATGCCCCTTATGCAGGAGGCCCCCAGCCCTGTTCCCACCTGCGTGAACTAAAGAAATTGTTGAAAAACTGATGACATACAACTGCTCTGGGCCCTCCCCCATTTCTCTGTCTCTGTCAAGAACAATAAAATAAATCTTAAAAAAATAAAAAATAAAACAGAGTGAATGAACAAACAAAACAAACAGACTCATAGATACATAGAACAAACTGATGGATGCTAGATGGGAGGGGGATTGGGAGTAGGGTGAAAAAGGCAAAGGAATTAAGTTCAAATTGATAGTAACAAAATAGTCATGGGAGTATAAAGTACAGCATAGGAAATGAAATAGAAACAAGCAAACAAACAACAAACAAAGCCCCAAGCTTTTGAAATCATCTAAACCTAGCTTTGCTTCCCTAGTCTGCCACTTAACTGAGTAACCTCAAGACTGAAAATCCAGGCCATCTTACTGATTGGATGGATAGATGATGGATGGATGGATGGATGGTTGGATGGATGGATGGATGGATGGATGAATAGATGGATGGATGGGTGGGTGTATGGATAGAAAGGAAAGGGCATGTAAATTTATTATGTAGGATTCCAGGAGAAAAATGTTTGAAAAATTATTGGGATATATATTTTCATTGATCAGAAAAAAGAAACTTTCTAAAAACTTTAGCCATGGAGCAATGATGAAGAGCTACTTTCAGCGGTATTAAGAAATTTGTCACTGGAGGGGCTTAGTTGGCCAGGACTTTAAAGACCAATTGTTCAACTTAGTGAAGTAATTAATTCCAGGGAAGCCAAAGGACTTATCCAAAGCATATTAGCAACAGAACTGGAAGTAAAATAGAATCTGCTGTCTCCAACACCAATACTCCATTACATCAAAATTCAGGGAGGCTGGGCAACAAGAGCATCAAATTAAGTGCCCAATCGGAGTTCAAAATGTGGCCATTTACTAATTATGTATCTTTAGATTCATTATTTTATCTGGCTCAGAAAGGTTTTCTCATTTATAAAAATGGGATATTCTACCTTGATGGATTTTCATGAGATTATATTAAATACTGAGCCTGGTACAAGGTTGCGGTTACCATTATTAAGTTTCTTATAATTTCAGTAATTACAAAAATAAATATTGCTTATTTGCATCTATTATTTATATTTTGCTGATATGGTTTTAAGTAAATTTCAAATACATAATAAGTCAGAGAGTTTTTGTTAGCTAAATTAAGAACATGACTCCTATGGAAAAATGCAGTTCAAGACCCAAACAACTGAATTATAAGTGAACTGTGGAACACAATGATTTTTTTTTTAACTGCAAACTCTCCGTAAAGGCATGTTTATAATAAGTATGATTCCCATTAATTGCAAGCAGTGAATAGAAGAAAGATGGGATAGTGTAAATCTGGGAATTTAGATGAGTGTGGAACCTGGAAAGTCCCAGAACACCCTTCCCTCCTTAGATTCTTAGCTCTCATATTGCCTTGAGGTAGTATTTTTTCAATCATGATTTCCATGAAAATGATTAATTTAGTAAATGTAATACTTTAAGGTCCCAGAAGGGCTAAGTTGACAGAATCATTATCAAAAAGATAATTTTCTTGCCATTGAGATTTAGCTTATGCCTAAGATTTGGGTTTGTGACAGCTCAGTGGTTCACATTTTTTTCAGGGAGACACTCCTAGAAAATAGCCAATGGGATGATCACTTGAGGGACCCGGCCTCCTAGCACTGCCCAGGACCCTGGCGAGTGGCTCGTAGGAGACAGTGCGACATGTGTGATGACCTAGATGTCTGATGCACTTAGTAATGAATCCTGGCTAAGCCTCTTAATATCTTTGTATACTGAGAAAGTTACTTAAATCTTCTGAACCTCAGTTTCCTCATGTCAAAATGGGATGATGATACCAGCTCCAACTGAATTATTGTGATGATTAAATGAGAATGAATAATCATTTATTATCTGATACTACCTGGTACTTAATAGGTACTCAAGAAAAACTTCTCCTCTCTCTTCTTTCTTTCCTTCTTCCTTCCTTCCTTCCATTATCTATCTATCTATCTGTCTATCTACCTATCTATCTATCTTCATCATCATCATCATCACCATCATCAATCTATCAATCATCTATCTGTCTAATTAGGCAAAAGTCAAAAGAGGTGATCTCATTTCACAAATCCAATAAGCAAATCCATTGAGTATGAGCTTGGAATTCTTCAATACCAACACATGCACTATTCCAGCTTCCACATTTAGGCCGTTGGTGCCCTTCATACTCTGTTACATGCCCCTGCCAACATTCACCTGTAAAATTCACCTTGAGATCCATTCTGATGACATTCCACAGAGACAGGTGAGTGAGAGAGGACATGACCTCAGACTCATGCCCTTCTGTGCAACTCCCCTCCACTCCAGGGTGACCTCTGTGGGAAGTTAGAATTAAGCCTGTAGCAGGGACAGATTCATGGGGCAAAAATACAGCAGGGATCTGGTTTTTATTTCCTGCTCCACTCATTTGGGAAGCTGAGCATATCACCTTTGACCTGCTTATCTGTGGATCAAGGACTAACTCACTTCAAGAAGACTGTGCTTTGGCTTCTGGTGGTTGTAAAACAGTGTAACAATTTACTCACAAATGAAGCAAAGACAGGTTAGCTTTTTAATGCAGTCTTTACTACAGTCAATAATAAAAACTAACCCAAGAAGACATGGCATGTACTAAGGAGTTATCTAATTCTCACAAACACCGGATGATATAGGCATACTGCATCGTTTGACCTTTTACAAATGAAGAAACTGAAGCACAAAAAACCGAAATAACATGTTCAAGGATACATTCCTAGGGAGTCGTGGAGTCAGAATCTGAATCCAAGAAAAAATGACTCCAGAGCCTTTGAGCTAATCCATTAGGCTCTACTGTTGAGTTTGGCAAGTGGATTTAGCCACTCTGAGTGAAAAGACAGTGCCTCTCAAGAAAATGTGCTGCATTCTTTTGAGGAATTTTTGTTGCGTGTTTACTGCCAGTGACGTTTTATTGGGCTTGGCAGGAAATAAAGGTTGCCAATTACTTCACAAGATGCTGGCCTTATAAAAAGAAAGCCTTTTTATTCATTTTGTAGTTATATATTTTTCTTCTACAGATTAAAAAAAATCTATAAATCCCAGAGAAGGGATGTTTTCTACATGAGATATGAGAACCCCAGGATACTCTGTACACACAAAAAGAAATGCTAGAGCATCTATTTATTTTACCTCGTCAGTTTAAGTGTTCCATTGTTAGCGTCTTTTAGTAAATAATGTATTATTTATTATTGCACAACTTCTATGAAGTTTATAAATCAATGTTGTACCTATATGGAAGATGATCTCTTAGACCTTGTTTTTTTACTGATAAAGGTGAATATGCAAACAAGTGTGGAGGCCTCTGTTTTAGAAGCCCTAGAATTTAAGAAACTAAACTTTTATACTTTATGGCGATGAATCAGCTCACACTTTCACAGAATGATTTAAGCTGCCTTCTAAAGACTCACAGGATTTGTGGGCACTATCAAGGCTACCAGTATTTCTGAGGGATTCACCATAATACAAAAGTTTGAGATTTGTAGCCTAGCATCTAATGCATAATGAACTCTGAAACAAAATTGTAGGAAGGGAGGAACAGAGAGAGGAAGAAGAAGAGAAAGAAAGAAGGAAGAGAAAGCTGATGCTTTTATTACATGGCGTTGTATCCTTAAGACATCTTTAAAATCACTGGCTTTGTACACGGTCTTGATCTTTCCCCACAGCAAGGAAACTCTCTTGATACAACATACAGGATGAACTTGCATTCAGCATGTTGGAGTGTTCATCCTAAACTGAAGCTGTATGGGGTCTGGTGAGAGTTGGGGGGAAGCTGTGTGGCACACTGCTGGGGACCTGGCCCTAAGCAGACACTCACGTGAATTTCTATGTGGCTAATAAAAACACATCTCATATTCATGGTGTGCTATCTTTTAGGCACTGTTCTATAAGCTTTAACACATGGTATCTCCTTTAAGCCTCACAGCACTATTATGAAACAGGTTCCATTATTAATCTTCTTCTGTAGATGAGGAAACTGAGGCCAGAGAGATTAAGTAACTTGCCCAAGGTCACACAGCTAAAACACCCATGTAATCTGACTAACCACTACACTATTGCAAAGAAACTACCCATCTCTTCTCTCTTCCATGTTGAAAACTTTTAAACTTCTTTTCCCTTTTAAGGATATCTTTGATTTTCATTTTAGCATACTGTACTTATCCTTAATTTTGCAAGGTGGGGGTTAAGGGGAAGTTAGGCTGTGGGAGAATTCCCAGAATTCTATGAAAAGATTAGTTAAAACCATAACACCAAGACTATAAAGAAGATTATTATTATAATAACTCACATCTTGTGCTGTTTTAACACTTCAGTTTTTAAAGCACTCACATTTATTATATCCAACATATAACATTTCCAGAGTCTTCTCAGGTAGGCAGCATTTTTCCATTTCTAATAAGAAAAGAAGCTTTGATGCAAAGGATTTAGCCACAATCACAAAGCTAGGGCATGAATTTGCATCATCTGACTTCTTGTTCTGTGCCCTTAAAATCATTTGTCCAACTGATGCCCTTTGACAACAGGCAATAAAGGTGGGTAATTATTCTCAAGCCCATACTAATAACAATCTCTTATATTTGTAGAGAGCCATATTAGAAAGGAGGATTCATACCACCTCTTACTTATTGGTGGTAATCGATTGTGCTGAGAAGGGTTCTGAGGCTGACACTCATCTCTGTGGGAATGAGCACAATGATTGATTAGTCATGTCTTTCACAGGTACATGTGTAGTGATTGAGGCAATACCTACAGATATTCACTGAACTTTTTAATGAGATTAATGTTTTGGAAATTGCTGTCTTATATATACATATATATAGCTTTTTCCAAATACAGTTATCCCTTTAGGGATCCTACAACACAATATTTACACATCTACGATTTTATGTTCATAGCTATATGACATTTTTCTCACTCTCTTTTTTGAAGTCAGAGACCTCATATAAATATCTAGGTAGGGAAAGCCGGGATGGCTCAGCAGGTTAGCGCTCGATTTGAAGCCTCAAGGACCGAGGATCGAATCCTGGCTCCGGCCCAGGCGGACCCACATGCTGAATTGGGATGTGCTTCCCAAATGTGGTGAGGCCCCCAGTTCAGTTAAAAAATAAAAAAAATAAAAAAATATATCTATATCTATATCTATATCTATATATATATAGATATATATGTCTATATATAGATATAGATATAGATATATCTAGGTATTCCTTCAGCTTGACATGAATCCTGGCACTTTGTTGAACTCAATAAATAGTTATTGAATAATTTATGGCTAAAAATAATTTTGTAAGATGAGCTGTCGAAGAAGACTGAGTATTTTCTGAAAGCCGTCTTGAGTTGGCACAGAGTTAATGAGCTTTCCCCTTGGACTGTCTCTTATGCCTAAGATGTAAATGACTTACCTCATGATCGCTGGGACTTTTCAGAGCAATCAGTATTCTAAGAGGGACTGAAGATTTCTAAACTTGCCCCCTCTGACTGACCTACTGTACTCTGTTTGGAATTAAGCTGCTCTGGTTTCCTACGCACTTCATCTGTTCCCCAAAGACATGAAAAGAAATTGTTTCCACACAGCCATCTTGCTAAAAGATCTTTACTAAAATTGTCCTGAAGAAAAAACTGTTCTTCACCTTTGGGTCACTTGGGAGCTAAAACAGACTTCTCTTGTTTCTTTTCATCTGTTTTACTTCACTGGCTTCTTTTTGGTGTGTTCTTAAAGGTATTGTCTTATTTACTTTGATGATTTTTCAACGAATTGAATACAGCATTGAGTTCTTTGTCCTCCACTCTTGGATGTTTCTACCACACCAAGGAAGAGGGCCTGCATCAGACAGCTTGACTTTGAGATATTCGCTTATGAAAACCACTTTCAAAGTTGTTATTTATGAGAGTGTTAAAGTTTGCACATTCGGCCAAAATGCAGAGAACGGAGTATTGTCAGCTTAGCTTGTGGTGGTAGTATTCCTAATTTATGGAAAGGGGAATAGTTTTTGAAAACAAAATGATGAGGATGCCAGGATAGTTCAGCAGGTTGAGCACTTGCCTTGCAACCATGAGGTCGGGGGGTCAAATCCTGGCCACAGCCCATGCAAACCCATGTGCTGAACTGCAGCGCAACTGATAACAGCCAGGAAGATGGGAAGGTTCTTGCCTCCCGTGAGGGAGGCCTTTAGTTTGGTTCCTGCCCTGCATGGCCCCACACACTCAAAGAGCTAATGATGTACAACTATGAAGACTCTTGTGGCCCCGCGCCCCCCCTCCCCCCTGCCCCGGCCTCTGTCTCTCTGTCTCTCTTCTCTCAAACAATAAAACAAATCTTTAAAAAAAACACAACGGATACGTCTTGTTGCTTGATTTTTAGGTCTGTGTATATTGTCAACAAGGAATTACCTTTGTGTGAAATAACAGAAACTTTAAAGTCTAGAAATGTAACATAATGAAGTAATTACCGTAGAACCGAACCCTTCTTTTAATACAGAGAAGACTTATGTTTGGCCCCCTAACCAGCAAATATTTTGTGATTCTTTAACACATGCATGTACACACATATGTGTGCATGTGCGCATGTGCACATACACACACACACCAGAAAGGGGAAATCTTTTATGACTGATCATCGTAGTATATAATTTGTCACCTTCCCTCCTTCATCTTCATTCTCATCCTCAGCTGACACGTTCATTTTATGAAATACTCTCAAAAACATTTTAGCCAAGTTAAGAATTTTACTTGAAAAGCTGTAGAACTCTCAGAAATGATTCTTATTGCCTTCTTCCCTGCGTGCTGACCATACCCAATGACTGTCCAGCACTCAGGATTTTCCATGCTTCTATGTTTAGCACGCTTTATGTGTAATGAATCATAATGCCCACCTGTGTCATAAACAGATGGTATAAATATGCTTGAAGAATGTGACTCAAAAACACATTGCCAGTTTTAGCTGAAGTTCAAACAGTATTCGTGGTTCCAAGAAACCTGTGGCTTGCAAATTTCGGGGACAGTGGGAGGAGAATACGGGAAAGCTGAAGCTGGTCGTCTGTCGCCTGTCAGCGCTGGCTGTACGGAAGGGGCGTGGAGAAGGGGCAGGGGGGAGGAGTGACAGGAAAACCTGGTTTCCATTTGCCCTTGAAGCCATTCATTTTAAGGACTCCCAAGAAATTGGTCTTTGGATTCTATGGGAGTGGGTGGTTTCACACACTTTCTTCCCTCTTCCTGGAATGTCCTTCCCTCCCCTCCACACCCTCCGATTTCTGTTTGTTTCTCCTCTTACTCATGAGGACTCAACTTCAAAAAAAAAGAGTCTTTTCCTGCTTCCGGGGAGTTCTTTCCAGCCCCAGGTGAGGTGAAGAGTTCCCCACTCCACGCTGCGATGACACTAGAGCGGGACTCCTGTAGGGGGGACGGGGGACTATGCTGTCTCATACACTGATCCATGCCCAACAGTGGGCACAGACGGTGCTAGCACTGGGTACATATTGTTCATTTAAACCCAATAAAGCTAAACAGCCCCCTTATAATTCCAGTATGCTGTTATGTGGCTTCTTTAAGAGTGATGAGGATTGACTTTTGAAGAAAAAATAAACAGATTCATCACTGATGCTGTGAGATTTCTTTCATTGCTCAGTAAGTCTGTCTCTCACAAGGTTCAGCTCCAGTGTCCTGTCCTCTTGGAAGGCCTGTGTGACCTCCCCAGACAGGCAGTAGCTTTCTCTGCCATGATCGCTCGGTGCTCATTCATAGCCTGGGTTTCTGCTTCATCTCCTTTTATCCTTTTCTGTTTGGTCACCAGTACTTAAGGCTATGAACAGGGTCTTTGGTCCTTTGGCTTTATCCTACTTTTTCTAGAACCTAGTCTGCTGCTTACCAGAGTAAGCACTCACATTTGCTGAAATGATTGAAATGTTAGTGGGAAAAATATGACATCTGTTTATTTAACCATCATTCAATACATATTGACTGAGAACTCAACTGTTTACCAGTGCCTGTTTTAGGTTATGGTAATACGCCAATAAAATATTCCCTACTTGAGTAAGTATTTAAGAAGTTTTTAACTTTTACAAATACTAGATGAATGGTTTTCAGGTTTGTTTTGTAACCCTGTTTGCCTAAGAGATACACATAGATGCCCAGTACATTTGCTAAATACAAGGTGTTGAATTCTAAGGTTGTGATTAAGAGTCAAGCTTAATAGTATATTTTTGGTTATGGTTGAACCTAGTACCCTGAAGATGTATATTCAATAAGAAAAATATAAGAGGTAGCTAAGGTAGCAAATCATTTCTGTTTTTCTAGTGTTACTGTGGGCACAAATATCAATGTAATGGGGAGAGTTCTTTTCACTTTTTAATTATAAGCACACTAAAGTGTCCTGAAGGCTAAAAACTTGATAATCTTGAATCAGTTTCTAAAATTGTATTTAATTAAATACATTTTTTAAAAAGTGCCTAGTCCTTCTTAAGAAAATAATCCTTTCTTTATTATACTTAAATTAAATTCACCTAGAAATTTTCATGTTTGTTTTAAGCTAGAATCATTAAAAAAACTGCAAGAATTCCACGCTGGGCATCTTTATCTTTTCTAATAATGATACTTGAGTTGAGGCATGTTTAAACAACTAGGACTTGCTCATTATCAGTCATTTTGTCGTTGTACACGATATATGAAATATAGCAATTCACGTCAATTATTATCCACTGGCATATTTCATTTTGAAGCTAGTAAGCAAAATTCGTAGGAGCAAGCCTTCAGTATTAATAGGAAAATCGGTGAACTTCTGATGGGATGAATTTTGTGCTTTCTATTTCCCTAATTTTAAAAGCGGCCTACATTTAAATCCATGGAATTAGCCCATTAATATTAGCTTATGAAAAGGCAGACAGTGACTTTTTATTCCCCTAGCCTGTAAAGGAGACATACCGTATTTTCCGGCGTATAAGACGACCCCCTAATTTTACAGTTAAAACATAGGTTTAGGCCTATAGTCGCTGTATAAGACTACAGCCTCGGAAGTGGGGGGTAGTCTTATACAGTGAATATAGGCCTAAACCTATGTTTTA
>PVKE010021348.1:0-26506 GCA_004027555.1 Craseonycteris thonglongyai | reverse complement strand
AGGATGGGGGGCAGGGGGGGCACAGTTGTGGGGGGAGGTGGGAGTGGGCACTAGATTTAAGGTGATGGAAAGGGAACTGATACTGAGTGATGGGCACATAATACGATGCATGAATGATGTGATGTGGACTTGTACATCTGTAAACTGTCTAATTGTTACCAACCAATGTAACCTCATCAAATTTAACAATAAATTAAAACAAACAAACAAACAAACAAACAAACAAAAAATGTCTGCTTAGGGAAAGCCAGGATGGCTCAGTGGGTCAAGTACTCACTTTGCAGCCTTGGGGACCAGGGATCGAATCCCGGCCCCAGCCCGTGAGGACCCATGTGCTGAACTGGGGAGTGCCCCCAGTTCGGTTCTCACTGGAGCAAGACCCTGGCCCAGTTCCTGCCCTGTGCAGCCCCAGCCTACCTGTGGAATGAAACTATGTGGAAAAACCGATGATGTATTACTGTGGAGACTGTTCGGGGCCCTCCCCCTTCTCTCTGTCTCTGTCTCTGTATCTCTCTCTCTGTCAAAAACAATAAAAATATATCTTAAAAAAAAAAAAAAAGTCTGCTTTATAAATTCCCAATATGACTTGTGCTAGATTACTAAATTATAGGCCAATTATCATGATTATGCCTATGGCCCAGGAAGTTGCTGTTTTAAGAAATATTCTATAGTCTTTTAGAATCAGAAGTGGCTGGAGGTATCAATTGTTTCTTTCATAAAAGAGAAATTCAAATCTGCGAGCTCAGGGTATGTCGAAATAACTCAGCAGTCGAGTGCTTGCCTTGCAATCGCA
The DNA here is from genome assembly GCA_004027555.1 of Craseonycteris thonglongyai. Taxonomy (NCBI): domain Eukaryota; kingdom Metazoa; phylum Chordata; class Mammalia; order Chiroptera; family Craseonycteridae; genus Craseonycteris; species Craseonycteris thonglongyai. The sequence continues at coordinate 25,713 of PVKE010021348.1, read as the reverse complement.
GCAAGGTGCAGGGTTCAATTCCTGGCCCGCCAAGATGGCTCAGCCGTGAAGGTTCTCACCTCCCATGCAGGAGGCCCCAGGTTTGGTTCTCGCCCCGCGTGGCCCCTCATCCTCCTGTGTATAATGAAACCATATCACAACTAGTGATGTACAACTGTGGAGACTGCTCTGGGCCCTCCCCTCTCCTCTCTCTCTCTCACTTTCTCTCAAACAATAAATAAATCTTAAAAAAAAAAAAAAATCTGTTAGTTCAAGTACCTTTTCCATAATGAAACTAGTTATGAGAGTTGAGACCTACTGATATCTGATGCAACTAAACTCTCATACAAACAGATGACAGTTTTTCTCATTAATAAACAGGCTTTGTCTGTCATGTGGAGAAGACCCCTTGAAAGATTTGCTAAGAAGTTCTCCCATGGCTACAATAATCTATGACCATAATGATTACTTTTTGCAGTTTATCAAGTGGGAGCTTCAGTCTAGTCATTTAAAAATATTTTTCGCAGGTTTATTGAGGCATAATTTATACATAGTAAAAGTTTAGATGTCTACTTTTCAGGTATCCACTTCTATGAATTTTGACAAACTTACAGTCATGAAACTACTCCCACATTTTACCACCCAATAGTCCTATCTCCCAACCCAAGCTGCTAGATTCTACTCATCTTTTTCTTGTCCTTATAAGTTTTTGCCTTTTTTGGGATAGCATAGAAATGAATCCATATACTAGCATGTAGCCTTTTGAGTCTGACTTACTTCATTTAACATAATGCATTTGAGAGTCATTATGCTGTTGCATATACTCATAGTTTGTTCCTTTTTATTGCTGTGTATGTATGTACAATCTGTTTATACACGAGATGGACATTTCAGTTGTTTCCAGTTTTGTAAATTATGAGCAAAATTATTATAACCATTCACGTATAAGTTTTTGTACAGGCATAGATTTTCTTTCTCTTAAGTAGCTAGGAGGAGGATGGCTAGTTTGTATGGTTAAGTGTGTATTTAACTTTATAAACAACTGCCAAAGTCCTTTCCAAAGTTGCTGTACCCATTTGCACTCCTATCAGTAATGTCAGGGAGTTCTACTTGCTTCAGATCTTTGCCAACATTTAACATTTTTTTTCTTAATATTAGCCTTTCTAATAGGTGTGTAGTGGCATCTCATTGTGGTTTCAATTTGAATTTCCCTGAAGACTAATGATGTTGAGTATCTTTTCCTTTATCATATAAATCTTAGAGATGTCCTTATAATAGAAAGTAAATAATTCATTTCCTACAAACTAAACTGGTGGGAGAAGGGGGACTAGGGAAAAACAGGGCACAAAAATTTTAAAACTGTTGTTACATATTCATAAGGCTGTTAAGAAGATATATCTGATAGTATCTATGAAAATATTTAAAAATATGTAAAGTACCATTATAAAATCCAAAGTACTATAATTGCTACTAAGTGCTGGAAAGTTACACAAATACAAAAACTGCATCAGGGGCCCCTAGCTCTCCCAGATGATAGATGAATAAAACATCTTAGTCTGACTAGCCCTGCCAACACTGTCTACAATTTTGGAGCTGTCTGAATTAAGTTAGTTTTTAGTGCTGGAGACAGAGCCCAGTTTTTAAGCACAAATGTCTCTTTTCTCTTCATAGCCAACAGAGCCAGTGAGTTCAGCATTCCCGTAACGGCAAGGGATGGATTTATTGTTTTAGAATGAGAAGCTGGACAACTTCTGACCTGATTCTTCCCTCTTCAACTGACACCTCAGACCTAAACAAGTCTTCAGGCTTCCAAAAGCCTTGTCCATTTGTCCTTCAAGAGCCTCTATCTAAGTAATAAATGAGTTGAATTTTACTGAACTAAAAAGAATCCCTGATGTAGGAGTTTCTATAAAAAAAGGCAAAATCACCTGTCCAAGACTCCTCAGACTATCTGGATAAATAAGCTGACAATGATTAATTGCAAACCACCCAGAGTGGTTACAGATCAAAGTAAATTCCCTTTAATAGTACTATGTATTTATAATCAAAAGTAACAAACCAATAAGCAAAAACAATGATTTGAATGCTGATCTAGTAAGATTATTTTACACCTAAAGGAAAAGCAGAGCATACCTTTCTTTCTTTTAATAGCTTCTTATAGCCATTTGATCCAAGTGATAATAAAGTAATAAGGACATCTAAAGAAGGTGAAGCTGAAGCTCTTCCTGAAATAAGAACAAGTTACACTCAAGAGGGGGAAAAGCTTTAGAAATTAAGGTTTATTACAGTAGCCTATGTACAAATGAATTTTTGTTTGTTAGTTATTCTTTCTAAACAGCAACTGATACACTTACCTGGATACATCTTGCTGATTTCCTGAATGAAGGAAGCATTAAAGCCAGCAATTATAGCGCCACCTACTGGAACCATAAAATTTTTGTCCAAGCTCTGAACAAAAGCGTCTATTCGACCAACCCGAGCCCCCTAAAATGAAATAACATGTAGCATTATATATTAGTTTCTAGAATAAGAGACAATAATGGCTATTAACAAATAAATGCCATTAAAACAATGCATGAAAATAATAAAACAGATTATTTTAATTTCTTTGTAACAATGCCACTAAAATATTTTTAAAGTATCAGACTGAGTTTTTAAATGCAGCTCTTTATACATGGAAGAATGCTTTATAGTTTACAACTTGCTTTCACACATAAATCATTTAAGCCACCCAATAACCCTGTGAGGGAAGCAGGGTTTCAGTATCAGTTCAGGTTGGAACTATATGGAAACAGAGCTTTTCAACTTAAAATTGGGTAGGAGAGAGTGGATCCTCCTGTGTCTCTCATCTGTGATCTTCTATTTGACAATAAATGTTAACAGTGGGCCCTACAACTATTAAGTAATTTTAAATACCCTCTGTGAGGTTAAGAGAAGCCACCCTAATCTAATGGACTGCAGCCGCCCACGCTGCCAATCAATTAGTTATACATTTAAGTGCCTTTCTTTGATGCCTGGATAATCTACTACCTGCATGACCACTTTAAGCAATAAATTCTGCTCCTACCACCCTTCAGATAACAAAAGAGAAAAAGAAAAATTTTATTTTTAACATCAACTAATGGAAATTTTTTCTGTATACTCTTGGCAGTGTTTCTACATTAACTCATGTTTTCTAATGTTATAATCTTAGATGATCTCATTTTACTACAAATGAACTTCAAGTGAAAATCTAATATTCTGGTGAAAAACTGAATACTTACTAGAAATATGAAACTAAGTTCCAGTCCCCATCCAACATAGTCTATGACCTTCTGTCCAATGTGCTTCAATTTTCTCTTAAAAATAGATACTATCTAAATTTCAACTAAGATAGTTTTTTCTTTATCTGTGGATACAGATTTTCAATCTGTATTCGCAATCTACATTCCTATTAATATTATAACCACGTCTGACCTTCATCTTCACACTTTCTCTCCACCTCCATATCTCAGAGAGAATAGAAGCAGCAGATAGCTGCTAATCTAAGAGACCAGATCCAGGCACCACGTAGAAACAGAAAAGCTGGAGATGGGAGCCGACCACTGTAGAGGCTCTCACATGATTGCTCAAATCTTAACCTTCCCATTACTCCTCTTTCCAATTTCCTCAAACTACGATCACAGAAAAATTTCATCATATACAGGAAAACAGAAGCATATAAGACTAACAGAATAAATGACTGAAAATCATGCAAACTAGTAGCACATAAAAATAAAATGGAACAGTTAGTTGCCTTTTATTAACACTTACTAAGTATTTACTGTCCAAGGCTTCCTGAGAGAAGCATGACCCTAAATTGGGAGCAGGATCACTAAGGGAACAATCAGTGGTTCAGACTCAGCTAACCAGTCCCCTACCTACCCACCCCCCCATCACTAAAATAGCAAGCACTGAAAGGGCAGCACACCCTATGGCAAGAAAACAAAGAGACTGGGCCCAAACTCAGGAACTGCACTTGAAGCTCTTTCCCCACACTGAAATCAGAGGCTATGGAAGAAAAGGAAAAACACACTACAAGAATGGAAGGGCTTAAGTAGAATAGAACACAGAAGCATGTTCTATGAAGTAAAGGGTTGCCATTCACTCATTTATTCATAGAACAAATATGTGGACACTTATTTGCCAAATATTGTTCTAGGTTCTTGGGATAGCAGCAGTAAATAAAACAGGTAATTATTCATACACTACAGCTGACCCTGAACACTATGGCATTAGAATAGGGGTACTGAGTACCCACACAGTAACAAATCCCCATGTAACTTAGGGTGTTCCTCTGCATACACAGATTTCCAACTAGCTGATTCTTGAAGAGGATCCTGGATCACTCCATCTAACCTGACACCCCGACCCAATATGAGACCCATCATAGTCCTTGTTTACTGTCTGCTTCTGTTCCACAAGGACAGGATTTTGCTGTGTTCACTACTACACCCCCACCACCCATCCTGGTGCCTGACACACCAATGGGAAACCTGTAAGTGTTTGTTGAATGAAATGACAACTAGGTCTGTGAGTAAGTAGTAGAACACCTACTTCTCTCAAATTAATAAGCAATGTTGCTGCTTCCCATACTTTGGCACTTCACAATTCACTGTGACTGTAAAATAATTAAACCTATGTATTTTTGTGATTCTACTACATCCCCTACTTTAAGCTGTTTTAAAAACCATATTCCATGAGTTTCCTAAATTAGTTCAGTATATAAACAAAAGCATAGGTTCTTCATAGATAACTTTCTGGGGGCTACATGTGCATACCAGAATGTTCCATGTGCTCAGCGTTAAGTCATTTGGGGGTATCACCCTTAAAAAATAAAGAAAGAAACTCAACACAAACATTTTATTTATAGCTCTTGCTTCACTAACTGCCTCATTATATTGTTTTCTCAAGAAAGTATTTGCAGTTTTAGCACTTTGTCATTTAGAGAAAAATATGAGGCTTTGGGGTCACAAAGAACTAGATGGACCATTTTGTAGCTTCAGACCTTGGGCAAGTCACTTAATCCTACTGAGTTTGTTTCTTCATCTGTAGAATGGAAACAATAAGAAATACACCTTAAATTGTTAGGATGCAGTTAATAAACTTTGAAAGTCTAGCAGGATGCCTGACACATGGTGGGCACTCCGTAAATAGTATGTACTACTATTACAGACCATTGGGAAGAATTAAAGCTAACTTTAATATTTTAGTATGTCATGAAACAGAAACTAACGCTCAATAAGACCCAAGTATTTATTTGATTTAAAGCAAGAGTATACTACCTCTTTTTGTGAGGGCCAATTTGGGAAAAATGAAATGTTGTGTAATGCTTTTTTTATTTAAGAAATGGCCATTTTAGAAGGTAATACAATAGAATAGCAACATTTTTAAAAATTATTTACCCATCTTATACTATTCTTTTCTGGTTAAAATTTTAGTAAAACCACCTCACAAATTAAGAGAGGTGATAACAAATAGGGTGTTCGTGATACACAACTCCAAGGGCACCTGTCATATAGTACCTTAGAGCTCATTTTCTTCTAGTTTGAATCTCTTCAAGTATGCTACCAGGTTTCTAGTATTCAAAAATATGTGTGAGCACCAAAACACCTCTGGGTTAAGTAGATAACATTTGAGTAAATGTTAAGTAGCCATCAAAATGGTCATTATGGGGGATGCTGGGACAGCTCTGCTGTTGAGTGCTTCCCTCACAATCGCGAGGTCCGTAGTTTGATTACTGGCTCCGGCCTCGGCCCCAGCCCATGTAAACCCATATGCTCAATTGTGGCATAACCGGTAGCTGCTGAGATGACTCAGTGGCAAAAGTTTTCCCCTCCCATGTGAGAGGCCCCCTGGTTTGGCTCCTGCTGATACGACCCCATGTCCACCTGTGTAGAATGAAACCATGTCACAACTAATGATGTACAACTATGGAGACTGCTCTAGGATCTTCCTCTCTCTCTCTCTCTTCCTCTCTCTCTCTCTCTCTCTCTCTCTCTCTTACCTTCTCTCATAACAATAAAATAAATCTTTAAAAAATTATCATTATGAAACTTCATAGGCATGTGAAGAGTACAGAATTATAAACCTATAAATTTATGTTTAAAATTAAACACATTTTTCCACTAAGTTTTTAAAAGTTATTTCTAAATGTATAAAATGACCACAACTATATAAAAAATGACAAATGTATATAAAAAGAAAAAAGTGCATACATAAATTACTAACAGCATTTGTTAGGGTAACAAGGTTATGAATGATTTACTCCTTCCTCACTTTTCTAAACTTTTAGTAATGCTGATGTATTTGACTTTTAAAAGAACTGAGGCTGCTAAAAATTAAGGAGGAGGAGAAAGACAGAGAAGGGGGAAGGAGAGAGGAGGAATAAAAATAATCACTGAAATAAAATGTTTTTTAAGATTTCCAGGGTTGAGAATTACACAACTTTCCTTTGCTACCATTTAAATTAGATATAATGTCATTTAGAACTGTGATGAAGTCTTAAAACGTTAAGGAATAATAGAAAAGGATACCAAGGAAATGGTAGTTTTCCTCCAAAGATATTAAGAAACCTCAACATACCCATATGGACATACCACATGCTGTGCCTACAACATACTCCACCCCTGGACTTCTTACGTTATGTAAACAAGTCTATTTCCTTATTGGTTAAGCTAATTTGAATTTCTCTTTCTTGCAACTAATTACATCCTAACTGGTCCAACTCTGAATAAAGAAATTAAGCAAATCAGATATTATGACTATCATATAAACCACGTTTATATTAGAGATGATACTAGTATACTCAAAATGATTTTTTTTTTTTTTTCATTTACTAGATAGGATCTACTGGGGAGCGTTTACCACGACATTAGAGAAGACCACAGATAATCTGTGAATAAATTATGTCCACATACCACAAATCACATGAATGTCAAAACTGAGTATGTAATTAACACCATTATGCATACAAACTATAGAATTCATATCATACATAATATCTATCCATATCCTAATATGGTATGAGTAATTAATCATCATAAGTAAATATACCGTAATACTTCATTTATTCATTCACTTTTCTCAGTAACTAGTTATCATCAATCAGCTACCAGTACTGTCCTAAGTACTGAGGACACAGCAGTGAACAAAAAAAGGTCACTGCCCTAACAGATACTTAATTCTAATTACTGTCAATAACTAGACAATAAATAACCTATCAAATGGTGATAAGTGCTCTGGGAAAAAAAAGGCAAGAGGCCATCAATTTTAAGAAACATTATTTTTTCTTATTGTTAAATTTATTAGGGTGGCATTGGTTAGCAAAAATTACACAGGTTCCAAGGTGTACAATTCTACAGTACTTAGACTATGTGTTCATTTGTTGACTACCCAGAATCAGCTTTTTTCCCAACGCCATCTATTTAGCTGCCCCTTACTCCCAGGCAACCACTAAACTATTGACTATGTCCATGAGGTTTTGTTTCTTTGTTGAGAATCAACATTATTTTACATACCACTAGGTAAGAAAAAAAATTGCCAATTAACATAATATCCCAATATCCCAATTTCAGAGATGTTATAAAGTGACAAAAATGTGCACTTTGAAATCAATGAATATGGTCAAACAGGAAAAGGGAGACAAATGCTGGGAAGAAAGACAAGGTGCTCTTCTAGACAAGGTGTCTGAGATGGTCTCACAGACCAAAAACAGTTAGGTGAAAAGCCACGCAACTTTCTAGAAAAGCAATCCAATGAGAAGGATGGACAGAGCATACGCCTTGCTCACCCCTGTCGCTGGCATGAGCACATGTGGCACCAGGGAGGAACAGAGAGAAGGCAGTGGGTGAGACAGCATGGGTAAGAGGGGAACAGTAGAAAGTGAGCTCAGAGAAGCTGCAGAGACCTAGCAGGGCACAGCTGTGACTCTTATTCTGAGTGGAATGGGCAGCCAGACATATTTTCAAAATAAGAATCTAGAACAGATGACTGGGATCTAGTTAATACTTATAAAAATAAAGAAAGTCATAAATTTCTTAAAAATTTGCTAACTCCATAGTAACATGCTAGAATGTCTGTAAATGAAGTCATTTCCAGTCTAGAAAAATAAAGTGATTCCCTAAATAGTAAATATAGAACAAATCAATATAATTTTAAAATACTATCAACCAGTATATCAGAAAAATGAGAATCCTGGTAATAAAACATTACCATAAAATTAAAAACTAAGCTACTGAAGTATTTCTATGTTGGTTCTGACCAAAGCTATTAGTACAATTACCACCATACTACCAAAAAATGATTTTTATTGACTAAATATTGGATGCAAACTTCTAATGCTCCATAAAGTAGAGAGTGCTCGATAACCGTTTTTACTATATTAGGCTATACAAAAACAAAGAGGGAAAGCTGGGATGGCTCAGCGGGTTAAGCGCTCACTTTGAAGCCTCAGGGACCAAGGATCAAATCCTGGCCCCGGCCCATGAGGACCCACATGCTGAACTGGGGTGTGCCCCCAGTTCAGTTCTTGCCGGGGCCTGTGTGGGAGGCTCCCGGACCAGTTCCTGCCTGCGCAGCCCTGTGCCCACCTGTGGAGTGAAACTATATGGAAAACTAATGTCAATTATGGAGACTGTTCTGGGCCCTCACCCTTCTCTCTGTCTCTCTCTGTCTCTGTTTCTCTCTGTCAATAATCAATAAAATAAATCTAAAAAAAAAAAAAAGAAAACAAACAATCCTATAATATGCTAAAGTCCATTTTTCTTTTTTTAATATTTATTTTATGTTTGAGAGGAGAGAGAGAGAGAGAGAGAGAAAAGGGGAGGGCCCAGAGCAGTCTCCATAGTTGTACGTCATTAGTTGTGACATAGTCTTATTCCACACAGGTGGATGCGAGGCTGCATGGGGCAGGAACCAAACAGGGGGCCTCCAACATCGGAAGTAAGAACCTTCACTGCCATCCCAGCAGCTCACTACCCAGTTGGCCAGATTAGCATATGGGTTTGCATGGGTCAGGGCTGGGATTCAATCCCCAGATCTTGCAGTTGCAAGGCAACCACTCAACCTGCTGAGCCATCTTGGTATCCAAAATCCATATTTTCTTCTTTTTTTTTAAATATATACTTTTTTATTTATTTATTATGACAGAGAGAGAGAGAGAGAGATACAGAGACAGAGAGAGAACTGAACTGGGGGAGCTCCCAGTTCAGCATATGGTTCCGCACGGGCCGGGGCCGGGATTTGATCCCCGGTCCTCGGCACTACAAAGTGAGCACTTAACCCACTGAGCCATCCCGGCTTCCCCTATTTTCTTGACATATCTTTTTAAACTTTCTTACCTGCTGAATGAGGTGCATACACTTTGAAGACTGCACTCCATAAGCATTATTGACTATATGTGGAATGCCATAATTGGCACAAATCACCGCCAGTTCTTCTAATCTGTAAACATATTCAATAGAAAGACATAGTCATACTGTACTTTTAAAATTATAGTGTGAAAACTATTTTAATTTAGCAGTTATTCTTAATGTACACTAGGGAAAAAAATGACAAAACTAAAACTTCTATAGCAGTATTTGAGCATATAATTTGGCAGTTTGGAAATACATAGGATAAACTTTAAAAAGCTTTTAAATTAATGTTACCAATAAATGAGAAAATGTATGTTTATAAAAGTCTGTATAGATGGTCACTTTAAGTCACTTCAAAATTTCTTATGTAAAAAGCAAGAAGCAGATTTATGACTACAAAGTTGTATGCTTGGATTTAAGTATTTTTGTTTGCTTATACTAAAGCTAATATCTGCAAAATAATTATTTAAGAAATCACATATTAGGGGAAGCCGGGATGGCTCAGTGGGTTAGGCGCTCACTTTGCAGCCCCGGGGACCGAGGATCGAATCCTGGCCCGGCCCGTGCGGACCCATATGCTGAATTGGGGAGTGCTCCCAGTTCAGTTCTCACTGGGGTGAGACCCGGTGAGGGCCGGGGCCCAGTTCCTGCCCTGTGCAGCCCCGTGCCCACCTGTGGAATGAAACTATGTGGAAAAACCAATGATGTGCAACTATGGGGACTGTTCTGGGCCCTCCCCCTTCTCTCTGTCTCTGTCTCTGTATCTCTCTCTCTGTCAAAAACAATAAATAAATCTTTAAAAAAAAAAAAAAAGAAATCACATATTAAATATAACGTAAAAATATATACTTTCAAATACACTTCAATGTATTAAAAAATACAGAACATTAAAATGTTTCAGTACCAAAAATAACATTTTCCAACAACTTGGATACTAAAAAATCATAGCTGCTGGTTTTAATTTCATCTTACTTTTTCACTTGACACTCCTTACATTAAGACAATTTGAGAGTCTAGTTTTATGCAAAGATAATTAGATTTCAATTAGAGTATAAAAATAATATTCCTTTGCAAAATCAAATACTACTTGTGCCTGAAGTCATCTCTAATAGCAACGTCTTCATGCTATGAAGTAAAACTAAGTACTACAGTTTATAAAATTAATTTTTTTTAAATATTCTTTCTATAATATAAAGAATTTGGCATCAAAGTATTATACAAAAGTTCTTTCCCACAAGATGTATTTCAAATATATATTATATAGTTTTATCTATTTAAGCATAATACATTCTTTTTAGAGATGTTTCACTAATATGCTTTTAAACTACAAATAGAAGTATCATTATTCTGTTCATCTGTCAGTAGTTTCCAATTTACTACCTTAAACTCATTTTATCATCCCTTTTCATAAGTATCACAATTAAAAACAAAAATCCTTTGTTACTTAAACTAATCAGATAGACCTTCTGGGACATATACAGAATTTTCTTCATAAAAGGCACTTTCAAGTGTTTGTGTTCTAATGAAAGCATTCCTTAATAATAAACTTCCTTGAGAGGATGATACCATAACACAAAGTGCTGTTTAAAAACAAAATCACCTGTGAATAGTTTTAAATATTTGGACGATCAAATCTGCTAATATTTAGAGTGTATATAAAGGTATTCAATGAGAGGCAAAGAGAGGTTGAAAAAATATTTTCCATGTGAATCAAATTGTATTCTAACATAGAAAACAATTTAAGGTGTTTTAGAAGAAATGATACTCTTCTTTTTTTTGACAGTTCCTTTGATGGTTTTGCCCCACAATGCTCTCTGTCCAATTAATAAATTTTGAAAATATATAACATTTAAATTAATATTATAAAAGAATTAAGCTTGGGGATGCCGGATGGTTCAGCAGGTTGAGCTCTTGTCTTGCAGCACCAGAGTCAAAGAATCAAATCCCAGGCCCGGCCCGTGCAGACCCATATGCTGAGCTGGTGTGTGCCCCCAGAGTTCAGTTCTCACTGGGGCAAGCTTCCTATGTGGGTGGCCCCTTGCCTGGTTCCTGCCTTGTGCAGCCTCACACTCACCTATGGAATGAAATTATGTAGAAAACTAATGACATGCAACTATAGAAAATACTCCGAGCCCTCTCCCGTCTCTGTGTCTCTCTGTCAAAAACAATAAAAATGAATCTTAAAAAAAAAAAAGAATTAAGCTTAATGTAATCAAAATATATTATTTAATAAAATCAGAAATTCAAACATATTACTAAAAATGGTATATCACCATTTTCCTAAAGCTCACTCTTGTAAATAAACACTTAACCACGTAATACCACTAAAAAGTGACATATGAGAATTTTACTGATAAAAAACTATGCTTTTTTCCAAAGGAAGTAATACATATAAAATACTTAATAGTGCACCAGGCACACAGTAAACATCCAAAAAGAGTTAGTCAAAATTAAACAAAAACAAACTATCTTCAATGATAAACAATCTAACTAATATAAATATCCATATGCTATTTTTTTTTAAGATTTATTTTTATTGTATTTTTTGACAGAGAGACAGACAGACAGAGAGAGACAGAGAGAAGGGGGAGGGCCCAGAGCAGTCTCCATAGCTGACAGCATCAGTTTTCCATATAGTTTCACTCCACAGGTGGGTGAGGGGCTGCACAGGGCAGGAACTGGGCCAGGAGCCTCCTGCATAGGCCCTGGCAAGAACTGAACTGGGGGCATACCCAGTTCAGCATATGGGTCCATATGGACTGGGCCCAGGATTCGATCCTCAGGCTCTGGGGCTGCAAAGTGAGTGCTTAACCCGCTAAGCCATGCCAGCTTCCCCACTATTTTTTTTAAGATTTATTTTGTTTGAGAGAAAGTTGAGTGAGAGAGAAAGAGAGAGAGAAGTGGGTTGGGTCCAGAGCAGTTTCCATATTTGTACATCATCAGTTATGACATGGTTTCATTTGACACAGGTTGGGTGTGGGGCTGTTCAGGACACGAACCAACTGGGGACTCCCCCATGGGAAGGGAGGACCTTCGCTACTGAGCCATCCAGAGGTTACCAGGTGTGCTGCAGTTTAGCATATGGGGTTTGCACAGCTGGGACCAGGAATTGAATCCTTGATCTTGCGATTGCAAGAGAAGGATTCACCACTGAGCGATCCCAGCATCCCCAAACATATGCTATTTTTGTAAATCATTTATTTCTATTACATTAAAATTTCTCTAGATACTCTGGTTTCTCTTCAGATTGAATAAATCTTTCGCCTTTTAAAATTTCTCTAGATAGCAAAACCATCAATGAGAAAAGAACAGATATGTTTAACATTTCAATATAAATTTAAAATGTGATTGGTAAATAATAAATAAAGCATTTACAATATAATCTTAAAATAGAATTCACAGACTCATAATTGAAGCAGGGTAAATTTTCAAGAGAATGGCTTTAAAAATGTCTTTTAAAGTCAGCCTACATGATAACAACAGCTCACATGCATTCATTACTACCAAATAATGAGAATTCATGAAAATCAAAGTATAATTTGATGCTACAAAAATAGTCCAAAGTCAATATGTATTTTACAAATTACTAGCACTTGTATTCAATCTGTTACAATGAAGCAAAGACTTACTAGAAAACTAGAAATCTGTATTCCTATACCTAGATCACTATATTTTCAGAATAAAGAATTATACCCATCCTTTAGAAAAGTAAACATTTGCTTTATTTCTTTTTGCTTTTATTTTCTTAAATATTTGCATTTTTCTCAGAATGCAAAGACAATCACTGTGTACACTTAAGTGTACATCTGGGTTAATCTTCCAATTAAAAAATTCAAAGGGTTGGGGGAAAGCCGGGACGGCTCAGCGGGTTGAGCGCTCGCTTTGAGGCCATGAGGACCGAGGATCGAATCCCGGCTCCGGCCCAGGCAGGACCCACGTGCTGAGCTGGGGAGTTCCCACAGTTTGGTTCTCTAACTGTCTCTGTCTCTGTCTCTCTCTCTATCTGTCAGGAGGTAAAATAGAAATAACTATGCACTGAAGACAAAAAGATAATTTCTCTCTATAAATGTGAAAAGATAAAAAAAAAAAAAAAAAAAAAAAAAAAAAAAAAATAAAAAAAAAAAAAAAAAAAAAAAAAAAAAAAAAAAAAAAAAAAAAAAAAAAATTCAAAGGGCAGTAAATAATTCTAAAATTTTCTGTTTAAAATTTGTTAATATTGATAGTTCCTAAATATGGAAAGTAACCGTAAAAGATCAAAGAAGTGGAGATAGCACCAAAAACAAGAAAGTCCAGCTTCTTAGCTTAGAAACCCGCGGAACCATATGCTGAACTGGGAGCTCCCCCAGTTCAGTTCTCTCTCTGTCTCTGTCTCTCTCTGTCTCTCTGTCTCTGTCTCTCTCTCTCTCTCTGTCAAAAATAAATAAAAATATATTAAAAAATAAAATAAAAGTAAAAAATAAATAATAATAATAAAAAAAAAAAGAAACTTCTATTAAAGAGGAAAATGATGCTAAAAGATCAGAAACAGGAAAAGAAGCAAGAAAACAGATGCTCTGCAACTGCTCAGGTGATAAAGGGATCTCCCCTTGGTTCTTGGCTTTTCCTTCTATATCAAATTTTCATTTTCTCAAGCAATTATGCTGTTTCTCCACAAAGTCAATCTATTCTCTGAGCAGAGTCCATTCACCTATTAACTGCCAACTGTCACTTCAGTATCTTTGAGAAAGTGTATGTGCATTTTATTTAAAAGAATGAACACCCAAAAGACAATATTCACAAATCATTTACCTATCAGGCACCCGTGGAGCAAAACAGGAGGTAGTAGAATGAACACACAGAACGTTGTCTGGCCCAAGTTCCTGGACTTTAGCCTCCACGGCTTTCAGGTCTGTGCGCAGCTCGTCGCCTTCTAAAACGTTCTCTATCACCACAGGCTCAAAACCTACCCACGCAAAACAAAAATCAAAATGTTAGCGTAAACTAAAATAAGGAAAGATCCTGGAACTTCAGGAAGCAGTGCTATTCTACACAAGGACTCTCAATATTTATTTTGGTCAATGAACCCTCCCCTCCAGCAATAAAGACCTTGCTCATTACTGGTATGAGTCAAAGGCAAGTCAAAATAACATGAAGGGACGACTAAACCACAATTAGGACCACAAATCTATTTAATAATTTGATATGAAAAGAAAGACTACTTCTAAAAAATAAAGAAAACAAATGTTGGGGAAGCCGGGATGGCTCAGTGGGTTAAGCGCTCACTTTGCAGCGCCAGGGACCGAGGATCGAATCCCGGTCCCGGTCCTTGTGGACCCAAATGCTGAACTGGGGAGTGCCCCCAGTTCAGTTCTCTCTCTGTCTCTGTCTCTGTCTCTCTCTGTCAAAAACCAATAAAAATAAAATAAAATAAAATGTGTATACATTAAAAAAAAGAAAACAAATGTTAAACAGACCTATAAAAGTAATAACACAATCACTGATGACAAAAATGGTAAATTGGTCTAGTTCAATTCCAATCCACAGAAAAGTAAACCTAACTCATTCTCTGGCAAAATCTACTCATGCAATGTTTAAGTTTTATTTTATAGTTCACTTGATTTCCAAGATGGACAAAGATAATTCATATATGAACACAAATCTTGACCTCTAAAGAAAAGCATAATGAATTTTTTTATAGTAACCTAGGGATTACCGACCCATCTCATAACTTACAAGGGCCTTTTATAACTTAAATATAAAAATTGTTCTCCAATTTTCAACTGAATTAGTATACTTAGCTAACATGCGATCAAAGGTTCACCCAAATAATAACTATGTAACCTTGTATGGTAAATATTTAGGTATCCATAAACTTAAAAAGTTGTATAAGCAATATATACACTAAATAACATACAAAGCATTTACATTAACTCAGTACTTTGTGATACTAGTAAGTACTTAGGATAAAAGTAAAACCTAAGTCTTTAAGTCTGAGAAATTGAAAACAGAAAATAAACCTGAAAAATTTTGTACATAAAAGTTATTATGTAGTCACATCTTTGGTCTTCCCAAATACCAAAGCTAGAAGCAGGCTAAATTCATGGACTTAAGGAGCTGTAAGGGATTTAGAAACCATTTAGCTCAACTTATTCATTTCAAAGATAAGGGAGCTAAAGTTCAGGAAGATTAAGTGGCTTCCCCAAGGTCACACACAGCAAGTTATAGCAAAGTTAAGAGTAAGTCATTTTCTTCTATGTTTTAGAATCCACATCGTCTGCATTCTATCTACAGAAATATAAAACCTCAGCCACTGTAAGATCATCATTTCAAATAAACTGGTTCTGAAATGCCCAGGTTTTATATCTATACCTTCATAGCTATTGAAACAAACATTCAAAACCTTAAATAAGTAGCTTCCTGCAGACAGCTAATTTTCTATTATCACTCAAATACTCAAGCTCCAACTCTATTTTGGCTTTCAGACAATTAAAATACTAGTTTGTTTGTTTTTTTAAATACAACTAACTTGCTTCCTAAGAATAGAGGCTATCCTGAAAAGGAAAAATCTGTTAATCATAATCCAAATCATAACATCTTCTGGAAAAGTTTCCAGCTTTTCAATATGGCAGTCTTATCCGTAAATTTGTTTTCAGTTCTTTTGTTAATAAGATGTAAATTAAGAGACTTGACAACTTTATGCCGCTTAAAATAAATCCGTATATTTTTTTAAAAGTCTATCAATTTCTGCTAAATGTCCTTATTATGAATCCATTTACATGAGTTTCTTTAGGATTATTTATGCAGTTTAATTACAGCCCAATACTGTTCGTTTCAGACAATAGACAGAAGCCATTAAAAAATAACCTTAAATTCTCAAATTTGACTATACTTAAGAAAGCCAGATACTAAAATAGCAATTTAAATATGTTGACTCATCTATACTTAATGTCTGTATTCTTGCACATTGATTCATAATAATAATTTATGTGTATTCTACTCATGTATATAGAACAAACATTCCTAAGCACCTTTTGTACTCCAGAGATTATTGCTGGGCATTTTATATGTCATCCCATTTATTCCTCAAAACAATCTAGTGAGTTAGCTAATCATATTTCCATTTTAAACAACAGGGACAAACAATCCAGAAATTCCACTTTTGAGTATATAGTCAAAAGAATTAAAAACTGGGGCTCAAACATGTACTTGCACAGCCATGTTCATAGCAGCATTATTCACAATAGCCAAAAGGTGGGAACAACCCAAGAGTCCATCACTTGAATGAATGAATGAATGAACAAAATGGGGGATACACATGCATACACACATACAATGGAATATTAGTCAGTCTTAAAAAAGGAAAGAAATTCTCACACGTATTATGCCATGGATAAACCTTAAAGACATCCTGGTAAATAAAATAAGCCAGTCACAAAGGACAAACACTCTATAATGCCACTTACGTGAGGAACCTAGAGTAGTCAAACTCATAGAGACAGAAAGTAGAGCAATGATTGCTAGGGATTATAGGTACTAGGGAGGGAACAGTTACTGTTCAACAGGCAGAAATGCAGGCTAAAAGGATGAAAAAGTTTCTACAGATGGATGGTGGTAATGATTGCACAATGTCAATGTATATAATATCATGGAACTATATATTTTAAAAAGGTTAAAACAGTAAATTTTACGTATATTTTATCACAAAAAAAGAAAAAAGAACAGGTTTAATTTGTTTTTATTTATCTATCTATATATAAAAAGTATGAAATGTCTACCTGTGATATGAAAGACACTGTATATACCACATTCTTTTACCTGCAGTGATCATGGACTTAAAGCAGGACTTCTGGTCTATTCGCGGCCATATAATATACTTTGCCTTTGGTCTTTTGTGTCGTAATGTTAAGAAACACAGGGTTAGACTCATACCAGTTGCCATAGGCACCACAAAGCAGTTGGTCACTGTATGGACACCTAGAAATAAAAAGTAAAGCAGAAATTGGTCCATTAAAAAACCAGCATCCTCCTTGAAGAAATTATACACTTCTTCTAGCAAATAAGCGTTGTGGACTTAGTGCTTTTACTGTACTCACTCTCAAGAAGCTCACTGCCAAATTCACCCTCCATGCTTATGGCTCTGATTTTCTATCTTATTCTAAAGGGATATATATATATTTTTTTTTTCCAAAAGCTATATATATATTCTTTTTGGAAAGAGGCATTAATACAAGAAATTAGGCAAAGGTATGTATGGCTGGTCAGCCGTAAGTATTGATTAGCACAGTACATACCAGCCAACTTTATGATGTCCAGGACCAAAGAATTGGTAATTTTGTTCAAAAGGCTAGAACCTGCAGCTTTTGGTTGCACAGCAGAAATATCACCCGATCGTCCAATTCCATGAATGAACCTAAGCAAAAAATGGGCCAACAACTGGACAAAAATATTCCGTGTTCTAAGGAACCCACTGTATAAGTATACAAATACAATAACAACAACAACAAAACCCAGAAGCAATACTTGACTATCACAGATGTAAGTCACAAACTATTAACCATATGAAACTATTCTCTTAAACTACAAGTTCTTCAATTATGCTCTGATACCTTGATTCCAAAGATGACCGCTATCAACTCCTTCTCCCTCTAGCCCATAAGCTACTGCCACACCAATAGATGTAGTCCAATTCCCTCCACCTGAATTTGGGCTGGCCTTAGTGACTTGTTTGCCAGAAAGAATCTAGCAGAAGTGATGGTTTGGAACTTCTGAGCTAGATCATAAGAAGCCTTAAAGCTTTCTACCTGGCCTCTTGAAGGGGTTGCTCTGGGGCTCCCTCTTATAATTCAGATGCCACACTGGGAGAAACCAAAGTCACATGGAGAGACCATCTGAGTTCCCAGCAATCTTAAGTTAGTCAACTTGGATAAGTTGAACATTCAGGTAACTAAACTCTCAGCCAACAACTGACTGCAACTACATAAGAGGCCCAAAGCAATAATCATCCTGCTAAGCCCAATTTACCCACAGAACTATGAGAGAAAATAAAACATGATTGTAAGTTCCAATGGAGATGAGCTGATGTTTCAAATACTGCCTTATTTTAAAAAGAATTATATTCTCCTGGAAGATTAAGTGTGCAAATCCAATAATTTTAAATTAGATGTTATATACTATTTAAAATGCTATCCAAAATAAAAAATCTGTTTGTAATTTATAGTTAGATAGGAAATTCTACACATTGGAATTACCACAGAATGCTAATGTTATACTTCATTACCACTAAAACCTCATGTACAAAGCCTTTTTTACACATATCAACCATGTTATCAACCCATTTTTGACCATGAATTTTTCATTCAATTTATACATCAATTATCATTAGCACTGACAATGTTTTTTTAATTGACATACTAATATTAGTTTCAGGTATACAACAAAATGATTCAATATTTGCATATATTGTGAAACGATCACATTAAGTCCATCACCACACATTACAAATTTTTTTCTTATTATGACAACTTTTAAGATCCATTCTCTCAGCAAATTTCAAATACACAAAACAGTACTATTAACTGTAGTCACCATAATGTACATTACTTCCCATGACTTATTTAACTGGAAGTTTGTACCTTTTGATTGAACTGGACATGTGATGATTTTGATTGAAATAAAATTCTACTACCCCCAGGAAAATTGTCATGATTTAAAAATCATGGAAGGCAGGACTTTGTAAGAGTTCACCTATATTTCACAGGAAGATTGGAAAACAGATAAATAATCTGAAACCACTATCAATTAAGTAGTTATCAAAATTGATGAAAAGCTTTCTGAAATAATGCAAGAGTGATGTAATAATATAAAATTAAATTAAATATATACCTTTCCCTACACCTACTACAACAAAGCAAGGTATGTATAAAACAGGATTCAGTTTAGATGCAGATGAACAATGTTTTAAAGTTCCACCTATTATACATTCTCTAAAAATACTTGCAATTGTAGAAAAGAAACAGGGAAAACTATAAACAACCTTAACACATTTTAGTTTTACTACCAAATAAATGTATTACGTTAAACATGAACAGAACAAAGGGCCAGTTTTGTTAACCACCCACAACCTGACAAGGTAACCATCACATACATACCGGAACTCTTATCCTACAGTCTTGAAAAGCACCTACCCAGATAACTGGTTTCCATCTCCCTGCTGCATCTAGTTTACAAGCCCATTTGAATAGAGAAGAAGGTTACAAACTGACATTTTATAATATGAATATTGCCACCACTGTTTTAAAGAAAAAACAAAGTTTTCACAAGCTACTTGAAATACCTGTAATGACGCCGAGCAACTAATGCAGATGCCACTCTCCCTTCCCTTTCTCCCACACCACAATTGCCCAGGAAATTGTTGCTATCCATTATTGCAAGCTCATGTAGAAAGAGTTCAAGTGTACTTTCATCCCAACCATTCTCTGGACATTTCCCCTTAAAAAGAAACAAACAAAAAGTTATTAATTAAATTTAAGAAAACTATGATTCCCTAGAAACTCACTTCAATAGATTTTAAAACTTTTGGGGAAGCTGGGATGGCTCAGCAGGTTAAGCACTTGTTTTGCAGCCCTGGAGACTGAGGATCGAATCCCAGCTCCAGCCCAGGCGGACCCATATGGTGAGCTGGGGTGTGCCCCCAGTTCAGTTCTTGCCGGGGCCTATGCGGGAGGCTCCCGGCCCAGTTCCTGCCCTGCGCAGCCCCGTGCCCACCTGTGGAGTGAAACTATATGGAAAACTAATGCTGTCCACTATGGAGACTGCTCTGGGCCCTCCCCCTTCTCTGTCTGTCTGTTTCTCTCTCTGTCAAAAAAAAATAAAAGTAAAAACTTTTTAAGGTGTATTCTGACATTCTCCTTGCTTTCTAGAATTCGTTACATAAATTTATTTTAGCACTATGAAGAAACCTCGATTAGGGAAAAGGTTTATATTACCCTGTATTACAATTATCTGCAGATTGTAAGAAATGATGATAAATTCACACTGCCAGATTTACTTGTTTAAAGGTGCCGTCAAGTTACAGTAACTGGAAACCAATAAACCTTATCTTCAACGAAGATTCTTCAAACCATATTCTTAAAACTAAGGGCTGCCCAACTTAAGTGAAATTTAAAATTTAGGAATGCTGGCAAGCGCGTGACTTGGGAAGTCGCAGGGAAGCACTTGGTTCTGTATATTGGGGTTCACAAACACAAAAGGTCCCTCCAGTGCTTGGGAGGGGTTCATGAGGGATGGGAGATGTGAACTCTGCCCTTTCCGCAAACAAAAAAGTAAACCAACTGGGACTTCCACTCACTTCCGCATCTCGAAGCTAGACAAAACGGGACTCAAAATCCCAACCCCACACACCCCCTAATAACATTCTCTGGGTTTTGCTGGCTTTGATGAGGCTGTGGAGCTGAGCACAAGTCAGCATTTGCACGGAAAACTGCAACAGGTCTCAACCAGCAGATGGGGGTGGAGGCATAAATCAACACTGACAGGGGGCGGGGCCTGGGGGCGCGGCAGGGGGAGGGGCCCAGACAGCTCGGTACCTGCTCCAGAAGCAACCGTACAAGGTGCTCATGCGAGCGGCGGGCCTCACGGCCCTGCCGCACGTAAGCCGGCGACACCAGTCGCTCGCCCACCGCGAAGCTCTCGAGATTCATATCGGCGGTGGCGACGGTGGCGGAAGAACAACCGACACACGATGGGCACACGGTAGAACCAGGATGCAACGCGTCCCCTGGACAGTACGGCAAGGCCTTGGGTCAAAACTCTTCGCTCGCTCTCGTACATGCGAGATCGCACACCAGACGTTGAGGCATCTGGGCATGCGCACGGGTGTCTGCGCGTTTAGCGGGCTTCAGAAGTCACCAGTGTTCCACGGACGTGGAAGTTACTTTGCATTTGTGCAGAGGGGCGGAGGAATAGGGCAACTGCGTGGGCTTCTCTGAAGAAAAACTTCCCGAAGTTATTCTGTGATCCAGTCCAATTGAATGCTGAGATGTGCTCAGAGGCTGTGCTGCAGCCTCACTTAGACCGTGTTTCTCAGATTCCAGAACCTTTCATCCTTACTTTCATAAGTCTCAACATCTACAGTTGCCTGACAACCCCTTATGAAATAGCAATGCTCCTTTTCTCCTTTGCACTACAGAATTTTTAACCCTAACACTGTTCGTCACCACCTGATAGGACATTTATTTATACACACGCTAATGAATGTAAACTTGAAGGCAGGGCGTTAGTTTTCACTGTCATATTTACCCCACCCACCCATCTCAAGCTCCTAGAACAGTGCTCAGAATATAGTAGGGACTAAAAGTTTTTTTATTTTTATTTATTTATTTATTTATTTTTTTATTTTTTTTGACAGAAAGAGAGAGATACATAGACAGAAAACTGAACTGGGGGAGCTCCCAGTTCAGCATATGGGTTCACACGGGCCGGGGCCGGGATTCGATCCCTGGTCCCCGGCACTGCAAAGTGAGCGCTTAACCCACTGAGCCATCCCGGCTTCCCCTAAAAGTTTTTTTAAAGATTGAATTAATAATTTACTTTGACCACTCGACAACCTAGCACTAAAGGCCAGAGGTACACAAATGAAAAAGCAAGATCCTGGCCTTCAATTTCCTTGCAATCTTCACCTTAGGTGAGTACACAGTGATTCCTGACTTTGCTCTCATCCAGTGGTGTGCAAGAGCCTGCCTGCACTGGTTCCTGCTCACTTGCAAGAGCTGATTGTTAAATGCCCAGTAATTTTGTGAGCTGGTCTTTAAATGCAGCCACCCTTTAACAATACATTATGTAAGTTTACCATTAAGTTAACTATATTAAAAGCAAAAATAATAAATGCTCAAACTCATGACTTTCTAATTATTTTACTACATTTTTCTTTTTACTATTATCTGTGCTTTTGACATTATTTACATGGATTGTATCTATATAGTGGAAATAGGATATAACAATGTACTACTACATAAGAGGTCTGACAGCTAAGTTTGTGAACTCATCCTAGAAAAAGTGCTACATATGTCATTGCTGAATATCACTACAGTACCTTTGAAGTATTCCCCTTGGGAAGCAATGCATCAACACCAATGCCTAGTCCACTCTTCAAAGCAATTTTGGAACTTTTTCTGAAATGGCTATCAGAGCTGGGGTCGTATTACTCTTGATGTCCTAAATGTCATCAAAATGTCTTTCTTTCAATATTTCCATTATCTTCAGGTAAAGAAAAAAGTCAATGGGAACCAGATCAGGTGAGTAGGGAGGCTGTTCCAATACAGTTATTTGTTTACTGGCTAGAAACTCCCTCACAGACAGTGCCATGTGAGCTGGTGCAGTGTCATGATACAAGAGCCATGAGTTGTTGGCAAAAAGTTCAGGTCGTTTTTGTCTAATATTTTTGCACAGCCTTTTCAGAACCTCCAGTTCTTAGTTGACTGGTTATGTAGTTGGTACAAATTCATGACCAATCACTCTGATATCAAAAAAGTTTAGAAAAAACACTGTGACTCTCAATTTAAAAACTTTTTTGGTCATTGAGAATTGGCTGACTTCCATTGTGCATTGGACACTTTGTTTCAGGGTCATATTGGTACACCCATGTTTCATCACCAGTGATAACATGGCCTAAAACATTGTCATGCCTCTCCAAAAGGTCTTGGCGAATTCAAGCTGACATTCTCATGACGGCACACAAAAAAATGCAACAATAATGAATGCCACTCAGCAAGACACTGCCACAGGATACGAACACAGCTGTGAGATGCTAATAATACCAAAGTTATGAAACCTTACCAAGTTGTTTTACAGTGCTACCAATGTACATGCATGTTGGCAAATTCACAAACTTCATTGTCAGACCTTGTTTCTCTTTGCAACTCCCGTTTTAGTGACATCATGTAAATAGCTTGAAATTGGCCACAATGGGAGTATTTACACCTTGGAAACCAGCAAACACTACAAATCAGGCCCTTACTGTCCCACCTCTAACTCCCCAAGAGTCAGTTGTTTAACATATACCAACTTACTACTGTTCCTATTGTATGTTCGCAGGGCATGCTGCCCTTTATCAGCCATAGTACTTGTCAAATTACATTGCAGTTGTTCATTTTCTGTCTTCTTTAACTACAGTCTGAGATCCCGGTTGACGAGGCTATATTTCATATCTGTGTTCAAAATACACACTGAACTCATAAAAGATGTTCAACAAATATTTGTTGAATGATGTAGGGTAGACAAGATGAGAACTGTGTAAAACTACACAGAAAGATAAATCACAAAATAACAAGAATTTAGCTTATTTTCATAAATAAGCATTAGCCTTCAAACTTCAGAAAAATTGAGTTCTTATTCTGAAAATGCAACTATTTTTTACAACTTTTGCTTTGGAAAAGCCTTCAAAGCTGTTTTGTTGATCACATGCAAAATGTGCAAAAATTCCAAGATCCATCTCATTACTAAATGGACACACTAGGTTTTGAGCCAGTAGGTTCTCTCACAGTATTCACCAGTCTTAATTTGGAAAAATCTTTTCAAAAACTAAATCTATCATTGAAGGATTCAGAAATGCAGGCTATGGAGACAATTTCAAAAGAAGTGTCTCAAAATTATTTTCATTCATTCACCCAATGAAAAAAAATTTTTTAAGATTTATTTTATTTTTTATTTGAAAGAAGGTGAGAGAGAGAGAGAGAAGGCAGGAGGGGCCCAGAGCAGTCTCCATAGTTATACATCATTAGCTGTGACATAGTTTCATTCCACACAGGTGGATGTGGGGCCATGTACAGTGAGAACCAAACTGGGGGTCTCCCACATGGGAGGCAAGAAGCTTCACCACGGAACTTGGTGGTTCCCAATTGCATTGCAGTTCAGTATATGGGTTTGCACAAGGTAGAGCCAGTATTTGATCCCTGGACCTCACAGTTGCAAAGCAAGTACTCAACCTGCTGAACAATCCTGAAATCCCCTAAATGAAAAATTTTGAGTACCTACTATTTTTAACAAATAGGGCAACATCATAATAATTTCATGGTCTTTCAAGATGTAGCATAGTTAAAAATAGGTCCAGGGGAAGCTGGGATGGCTTAGCAGGTTAAGCGCTCACTTTGCAGCCCTGGAGACCCAAGAATTGAATCCTGGCCCATGCAGACCCATATGCTGAACTTGGGTGTGCCCCCAGTTCAGTTCTTATCGGAGCCTACGCAGGAGACTCCCAGCCCAGTTCCTGCCCTGCGCAGCCCCGTGCTCACCTGTGGAGTGAAACTATATGGAAAATTGATGCTGTCAACTATGGAGACTGCTCTGGGCCTTCCCCGTTCTCTCTGTTTCTCTCTGTCAAAACAAACAAACAACAATAAAAATAAATCTTAAAAAAAAAAATAGGTCCAATATTTGTAGGCCTGAATTTCCTTTGTCTCACTAGTTGCTTGACTATGGATACATTATTCCTACTCCCTTTCTTTGCTTTCCTCATCTGTAAAATAGGGACATGAAGGAAATAGTTATGGTGATGAAATGAGATCTAACTGCCCAGTGACATCTTCACCTTGATAGACTGATTATACAGCTGGAAAAGGATCAGACTGTATATAACAGGGGTGGCCAACAAGTCGATCGCGGTTGACCGGTCGATCGCGAGGCCAATTTTGGTCGATCGTCGATCGCTCGCAATGTCTGGGGTGGAATTCCGTGTACCATGGACTTTGAAGCGATTGTAGAAGACAAAACTTTCTAGCAATAGTTTAATGCATTCTGGGAATTGGCCAAGGTCATAAATTCCTAGTATTCTGACAGCCTGACACTGTGATCTCCGCCCACCCAGACAATACATGTTGACTTATGTGTTACACGTGTCACCGGACGCAACGCGTGACCGCAACAGTTACGACTCGACTCATCGAAGAACACAGTCAGTTAGCTTGAATATTTGGTAGTGTCATACGGTAGCTTCTTTTCTTTTGTATTAACAGTATTATTATCAATCAATATTATTTATCCTCGGTGACCACGTTGAGTTTTAATTTTTCTTCTGTTTAAAATGTAAGTACCTTTTCTTTGTTTTAAATTAAATTGCTTTTCTTACCTATCTATTTATTTGATAAGTGAGCATTCTCGGCAACAGATCTCTAAACTGCGGTCATTACACTGAGAGAAAAATAAGGGACAGTATTACAAATATATTAGGAATAACAATCATTCTATTTAAATTAAGAAGTCAGTATTGTAAACCGTAATAAATACATTGTAACTTTAACATACTTCTTGTAAATTTGAATATATCTATATTAGATTTTAATATACTTGTATTGTTGTCCCCGATCGTAATATGCAGTATTGTTATTAT